>MVGT01004512.1:135307-167451 GCA_002174775.1 Macleaya cordata
ATTTTTTTTTTTTTTTTTTTTTTTTTTTGGGGAACCGATCGGCGGAGCGAGGAGAAATATTGTCTTGAAGGCGTTAATTAATTAATTAATTAATTAATCAAAGGTCACGTGACTACTTAATTGTAGATTATTAATTACGTGTTTAATTAACTGTATATGCATATCTACTCTGGACTAGTATAAATAATAACGACAAATTAATCAAATGAATTGAATTGAAATAATTGAGCTCTGAAAATGACATATTTGGTTGATATATAGTAACAACATAAAATCTAAGAAACACATGTCATGTTATTTATATATATGACAAACATATATATATATATTAGGGAATTTTGGCCAAAAACTCCTACTTGAAAAACGTTTTAGGATTTAGCCCAACAAACGTTTTCTTTTAGTCTAAGGCCCAAGGATAACTGACTGAAACCCTCTCGGAGAGGGTTTCACTGAAACCCTCTTCCTATAAATTACACACACTGAAACCCTCTGACTGAAACCCTCTTGGGCCTTAGACTAAAAGAAAACGTTTGTTGGGCTAAATCCTAAAACGTTTTCCAAGTAGGGGTTTTTGGCCAAAATCCCAATGTCCCTAATTAATTTCGCTTGACAATAATCCATCTATATATACACTTTTAGCTAGCTCTTAATTAATTACATCTTAATTTTCACAAGAAAAATTAACCTAGAAAGTTTTGTATATAATCGAATTAATTACCAACTAAAACTTAAAAATAAATTAAATAAAAAGGTAACCTATTTATATATATAATAATTAATTAAAGAAGGCGTGGGGGGACAGATGTGGGTCCAATTAATAAATGTGAAGCGACAAACATCCACTGATAAGCACTTGTTAACCTAACAACCCACCCCCTCCTGCTCCGGCCAGCCAGCCAGCCAGCCAGCCAGCCAGCCAGCAGCAATACCCCGGCCCATATACATATATTGTCTTTTACCAGCTCCTATATATTGAGTATTGTAGTAGTAATAGTAGTACTAATTAAGTTTACTTCTCTACAAAGAAACCGGGCGCCTCCCGGCTATTCCCGGTAGGTTTTAGGCCAGCAAAGGCTGAATATATCTTCCTCACGTACGCTTCCTTCCTACGCTACAACCACAATGAACACTACAACTCCCAATCTTCGTGCCAATCTGTGATTGGTTTATTGGATGTAATAAACTTAATTCTGATGTACTGACTCAAAAATGAAAAATGCTTGAGGGACCGATCCCTCAATCTGTTTTTTTATACAGATTGAGGTGTCATCCTCAATCCACCACCCATTATGATTTGTGTGGTCCCCACAAATTACAATGGATGGTGGATGGAGGATGACACCTCAATCTATTTTTTATACAGATTGAGGGATCGGTCCCTATAGCATCTCTCCTCAAAAATATATATGGTCGTATGAACTTTAGGTTTGTCTCCTTCTTTTAACTTTAATTTGTACACCTTCTTCAAATACAATATTCTTTTCTTAGGCTGTGTTTGGTACCCATAAATTTTTTGTGTAAATTCGCAGTCCAAAATATTATTGTATTTGTCTTAATTGGGTAGAAAATTCAATCAGTACATTAAGTTTTAGTGGTCCCCAATACAAATTTAGTAAAATAGGTTGTGAATATTTGTAGTCATAAAAATAGCTAGATTTATTCACACCCTATTTCATCAAATTTTTATGTGAGGGACCACTACAATTTAGTGTAATGATTACACTTATATACTAATAATTAAGGCAAATACAATAGAATTTTAGGCTAAAAATTTTCGTAAAATTCTCCGGATACCAAGCGGAGTAAGGGTGGGACTCGGGCTGGTTGGGCGGGTTAGAGGCTTTAGACATGCCACGCCCACACTATACCTCTGTGTGCCCAGAATGCCCATAGAACCTACAAAACCAAAAAGACGTCTACCCACGCATGGCCCGTGTAAGTTTCTTAGGTTCTTTAGGTTGCTCAAGTTTCAATAAATTTATTAAGTGATTAGATGAGTTTATTAATACAAAAAATAATAATAAATTTAATTAAACAAAATATCATTCATAGTTTCAAAGATAAACAAGCTAACAATCAATATGCTCACGTGATAAATAAATTAAAGATGATTTTAAAATCTTTCGAATTTTATTTATTAAGTGACAAAAATCTTTTTGACTTTACATCAAATGAGACATGGATAAATTCTTTTTTAGTCTTAATACCTCCACCCTATATTGGTAATTCAATATATTTATCTATTTCTATCTTTCAAAATATTTTTCACATGTTAGAAATTAATTAAAATATTTATATATTTATCTATATATATAAGTTTCTCGGGTTGGGCGGGTTGTCCGGATTGACAATTATTTCTGTCCACGCTTGCCCAAATTCAACTTTGGGTTGGTAAAATAATGCTCATAGTTGCCCAAATTTCCAACAACTTTGCCCATGTTTGCCCAAATACCAGGTCGGGTTTCGGGTTGGTTGGGTTGACCCAACCCAAGTCCCACTCCTAAAGCGAAGCCTTACTTGCAGATAATTGTAAGTTGACTTTAGGATTTTTAATGGTTGAATTTGAGAGAGAATGTACAAAATAAGGTGGTACAAAATATGTAGTTATTTGACATCATATAAATGAACCAATAGCAAATTGAAACGAAGACTATTGATATGAGCGGGATGAGCTATGTTTGTAGGAATTCCAGTATCTCAAGCGTGTGATTGGTTTATATGAGGGCCGGAGAACATTATCAAACCTATCGTTTATGTTTTGACGATCAATCAATCTAGTCAATAAATCTGACTAAAATCTCTTAATCAAAATATGTGTTTTCTTTAAATTATATATTATTATTACCACCAATTTTTCAGTTTTTTTTCTTTAAAAAAATAATTAATTTTGCACACAACTCATGAGGAGCATTCTGAATATATATTGGTCATGTGGTTTCTATGTAGTTCATGGTGCCTTCCACAGGCCATTAATTGATGGAGTGGAGGGGGGTATGCTGTAATACAATATTGCTATGCATCTTTAATCACAAAAAGTTAAAAAAGATGTTGCATCGCTTGGCCCTACCTAGATCCTTAATTATAACCCTAGCAACTCTTTTGGCTTTTGTTGTCCAAGTTTTTATTTAGATATTGGGCCATCACCTATTTTTGAGACAGCCATTTATGTGATGATCAGGCCCCACAAATTAATACGATCATCGATCTCTGATTAATTACTTCATCAATATGTTTGATTTTTTTTTTTTTTTTTTAATTTGTTAGATTTTCACTCAATTAATCTTCAATGAAGTCGAGGCTGATGGGACCTTTCTCAAATCAATTAAACTGTAAATTATAATATTGTTAGTTGCTAGCTAGGGCAGGACCAGTGGGTACCCTGGAACTCTTAGCTCAACTAAAAACTAAGGCTAGTGGGTATCCTTATGTATCGGAACTCCCGACTTAGTTCTTAGTTTGAGGTGGCGCTAAGGTTTCAGAGGTACTCGCGGAACATTTCCGTGACGAGAGCCAAAATCTTTAAAAAAATCTAAACAAAAGGAATAGCGAAAATTTTTCGCGATAAAAAAGTCTATTGTAGAATTGTTATGCAAGAAGTTTAAAAAATTCCTAAAAAATAGGTCTCGCGGAAATCTTCCGCGAGATTTTCTTGAATCCCATTGACCCTGTCATGCCCTTATGCCCTTAACCCACCCAATATTTTGAGGGGTTAAAGGTATACCACTGGCCAACTCTTAGGGTTAGATTTTAACTAATTTTAAATTTCTACCATTCATTTATATTATAAAATTTTAAATTAAGTGTGTGGTGTTATAGGTATCTGATTTTTTATTCCTACCATCTAAAAAGTGCAAACATATTTCTAAAAAGAACGAGACCATTTGAACAACCTTAGAGGGCAAAAGAGAACACTAATACATCCTTGGAGGTCTTCAAACTCGGTTGTGCTATTTTATGGAGTATATGGAAGGCTAGGAACAAATGGTTTTTTGATAAAATCAGGGTGGATGTGAAATCTGTTGTGACCATGGCGAATAAACTCTACTGGGAATACAACTCTCCTCCGACTTCAGGGCCCCTTGAAGATAGACAGGAACCAACTACTAGAAATAGGCCAACCTGGTCCCCCCTCCCCCAGGCACCATGAAATTAAATGTCGATGGAGGCACTGCTCCAAACTCTATTGCTGCGGGGATTGTCATGCATGATTCTGAAGGAACTTTTATTGCTGGTTCTTGCTTTTATGATGGAAATTGGCATGGTGTTGATGCCGCCTTGGAGGCAGAAGCCAGAGATTTCCTAAAAGGATTGGAAATGGCACATGATTTTAACTGTTCATCCATTATTATTGAAGGCGACTCTAAAAACATGGTTAACTATCTTCTCGACGATCGCCTCAAATATCCTTGGCGCATTCGTAGTCTCATTCTCGACTGTAAAAGGATGATGTTTTTATTTTTTCATTTAGAAATTAAATATGTGCCTAGAGGAGCAAATGTTATTACTCACCAATTGGCACAATTTGCTATTAGAAATCAGTCAAACAACTGTTGGCAGGGAGAAATTCCTTCTTATATTGTCAGTCATCTTTGTGCTGATAGGCTTTCTTTCAATTTTTAATACATCCTTTAACCTTTCTTAACTAGGGCACATGTTAATTAAGAAAGTTCCTTATAATACATATAGAGTAGAGAGAAAGAGAGAGAGAGAGAGAGAGGGGGGTTGAAGGAAGGTTGAGTGGGGCCGGGAGGAATGGTACGTAAAATCATGAAATCTGTGTTGTAAGTAGGAAGGGATGAGGTAGAGAGGAGAATAAGAAAGGAGAGGATGTCTTTTGATGAAATAAATAACTGTGCTGTGCGTGGGTGCATGGGATGTTAATTGAGATATGAATATCAGAATATGAATGAATGAATTAGATGATCGATCAGATGGATTATTCATCAGGGCATTCAATTTCTCCTCCTCCTCCTCCTGCTCTCGCTGCCCTTGATTTTGGGAAACGTGTCATCTTTTGAGATACAATTGATGATATTTAATTTCCTTTGAGAAAACCAAAAGGAAGTAAAATATACTTTGATGATGTATATGTCAACCTGAAAGAGGAGAGAGAGAAAGAAGGATTATGTACATTGATCATGTTGGTTCTTTGGATCAACTTATTTTTTCAGCCCAACATTTTACTAGATTAATCTAAGTATTAATTATGTGAAGTCGATAATACAAATTTCGTAAAAATGATATATTAATTTTATAAATTAGACAAACTAGTAACTTTGTGATTGTGTTGTCAATTCTACATATATAGTTCTACATAATTGACAAATCATTTTGTATTGCGAGCTAGCAAGGTCAGGTGGGTTTGGGCGCAAGCTCTAAAAAGTCTCGCGCAACCAATGCCTAACCCGATGTCTCTGTCGAGCCATTGCCACCTACCTATATAAATAACAATAAAGCTTTTTGGCCCACCCATGTTACAAAATAAATGCCAGTTACTTATGTGGCAAGGTGGGACCTACCACTTTTTCTCTCCCAAAAGTGTTATGAAGGGATTTTCAACTTATATGGCAGTAGGATCCACCATGCCACATAAATATCTGGCATTTGTTTTGTAATATGGTCAGGTCAAACAACAACGCTGTATAAATAATCACAGATATGGTTTAAACCTTAATGAACCCTGTCTGTAAATTAAGTACTCTCTGACTGAATTAAAATACATTGTATTTGTATTAATTAAATATTTTTAATAGGATAAATAAATAAATAAATAAACTTTTCAATTATCTATTATTTAATTAAGTCTACCGTGTATGTGTTTATTATGTGATTCATGCATTGATTTGTGTTTGTATTTGTCCAGCATTTTCACAACATAACCTTCTTTTGGAAGCAACCCCCGCCCATGGCCATAGGTTACAACCCGTACGTGCTTCTTACACGTGCAGATTCGTCCAAATCTTTTCATGTTGGTAAATCATTTATTATAATATATATTTTGAAAAAAAAAAATCTAATAGTACAATTAATTTATTACTCCTTTTTGCTTTTCTGAAAGAATAAGTTAGCTAGTAAATAAAAGAGTTAATTTAACTTAGCCCCCCATAAATAATGGCCAGTTGAAGTTAGCTCCCTCAAAGATATCGATGTGATATTTAACTTTGCCCCTCAATCTCACAGTTTTTGTCAATTGACGGTTTGAAAGTGTACGTGCCTTTCACACAAGAATGTTTAGGACCAAAATGCCCGGCACATCTTGTGCACGTGAAATATTTAAATGCCTTTTTTCATAAAATACCTAAATTGCCCCAATATGCCAAAAACCCTAATTCAACCACTCTAAACAATTGTTGAAGCCTTAAGGTTCGTTAATGGCGGCCTTAGAGAGAAAATGAAAAAGGGAAAGAGATAAATGAGAGATAGAAAGGGGCCGACTCGGAGAGAATCTTCAGTGAAAGCAATTTCAACACTTCAAGAACCGTGGTAGTTTGATCCCCATGCTCAACTTTTAGAACCTAATTCAATATCTAGAAACACAGATTTGATAATCTATGATAAATTGTTGAGTTTTCATAAAACTCAAATACTGTTATAGGAATTTCAACTATTGTTTGAATTAAAGACTTGAAACTATCAGGAAGAAGATTTAAATGAAATAAATCAAGAACTGATTCTAATACCTCTAGAGAACATAGAATAAACCCTAATTTGATCTCCATCGTTAATCATTATCTGGTTATGGCACCATGAAGGACTGAAATGAAAGGGAGTACTTGGGAAGTTTCTCTTTCTCTTACTTTCTCTCTATACTATAACTCTCTGTTATCCCCTTTTCTTCTATCTGTACTCATGTTTCGACCCATTTTAACACTTTTCTGAAAATTTTAAAGAGTGAAGAAGATAACAAAGAAATTGGTACATCTGGGTCTACAAGAATTTTATATTTTTGAATGGGTTTCAACCGTGTCTCCTTGTTCAGTGAAAAAGTATGCATACTGAGTCCATTTCTTCACTCTTTTTCTTCTTTGAGTTCCATAGGTGAAGAAGAAGATTAAGTTAATTTCTATCGTACGATCTGGACCATCCGATTTCTTTTCAGGTAGGTGTCAGTGTGTAACAGGTATCTCAGGCACTTTGGATGTTTTGAATAAATAATTGAAGTAACTCACGTGATATTTTCGTGATGGGTATTTTTGTCAAGAAAAAGACCGTGCGAAATGCACATGCTTTTATAGACGGCTAAATGATTGAAATCGTGAAATCAAGGGGGAAAATTAAATATTGCATCTTTGAGGGGTTAAAGTTCAAATGGACATTATTTTTGGGAGGCTAAGTTAAATTAACCCTAAATAAAATCGTTCAATGTAAATGTAAGCCATACGGTAAGTGAATTGTTTTTTTTCTTTTATAGTTTTTGAAGTTGAAAAAATTACTCGTACTCTAAAATGTCTTTTAACGAAACACCTACTTATATATTACACCGTGATGGTAAATCACTATTCTTGTTAGTTAATTAATTTTGATAATTTTAGTAATTAATTTATTTTTGTTTGAATGCAGAAAAATAACTTTAGAGATACTAAATTGCACAGATGGGCCTCGCTTGTAGTCCAAAATGAGCAAAGCCCAACTTAGACCCATGAAGAAAGAAAATGGAAGTTAAAAAAAAAAAAATAATTCCATTTTAATATTTAGTGGTGTTTTGATAGAACAAAACTAAAGTCATTAGTTTAAGTATTCAATATCAAAGATATGGCCTAAAAACAGTATGATTAATAACCAAAAACAAGAACTAACAGTTCAAGTTTACACACGTACATAACAAGTATTAACAACAATGAGGAGTACCAATTGATTAAATAAGTAAACCATATTTTGCTACTAATTATACTTAGTAGAGAAAATTATTATCAATGATTTGATATGACTCCTTTTGATCATCACAGACTCTTTAAGATGGATTCGTCTCTGTTACGGTGTTTACTGTTTTTTGAGCGTCGATATCCTAAAATACAACAATCAATGACACTTGGGATAGATCACTATAATTCCAAATGTCTCAGCGAACCAACTAAATAAATATATACATGCACTCTTCTCTTGGAGAATAAAACTTTGAAAAAATCACAAATTATTGCCAAGTCGCAAATGATACAACTATGTGAGTATGATTGTGTCCATGCAATCATTTAATTAAAAAAAAAAAAAAAATACTACATGCAATGTATGTGTAGATGACTAGAATTGATCTTTAATAAGCCCACAAGAGAGACAAAGCCCAACACTAAAGTCAGGTCCACATACCCAACACCAAGGTCCAAATCAATGAATGGTCCAACACCTATATTATCATTATCAACTAGGGCACATTGAGGAGCTATGATTTTCATTCAGGACCGTGCTAGCGTGACACCAGTTTTGGTGTCGACACCAGCTCCTTTTGGCCCAAAACAAGGGCTTAGGTCCCACATCAGGGGCTGATTTTTTGGGACCATGTTCTCCTCATCATATAGATCATCTCAACAAAAAATCAATCCATTCTAAAACTTCTAACCCAATCAAACGTTGGCTAGAAATCGGTTAGAAATCAACGGTAAGAAAATCAACGGTGATAAATAGAGTTCAACGTTTGATCAGGTTAGAAGTTTTAGAATGGATTAATTTTTTGTTGAGATGATCTACATGATGAGGACAACATGGTTCTAAAAAATCAGCCCCTGATGTGGGCCCTAGGCCCTTGTTTTGGGCCGGACAGTGCTGGTGTCGACACCAAAACTTGGTGTCACGCTAGCACTGTCCTTTCATTCAAATGGTATTTCTTCCATGAGAAGAATATTATAACTCAACTTGGACCCACCCGCTCAAAGGAAAGGAGCGTGTGGATCCCATATTTGTATGAACCCAAAGTGACCTACTTGATCACACTAAACACAATGGTTATATATAAAATCAGAATTTCTAACAAAAACTTCAACTCGAAGCATTGAAAATTAAAGAGAGAAAAAGTAGCAACGGTTCCACAATAATCAACTATCAGTGCAAATAGATTTTTAGTTCAATGGTTGTGTATCCATTCCATAAATTTTTAGTAGTGGGAGGTTTTGGGATCAAAACTTCTTGGCCGTGGCATTGTCCGCCCGTTGGTGGGTACCTTTCCTGCATTCGTTGATGACGATGTTCTTAGCGGTTTCTCTGCGCTTTTCACACGCTCACTGCGTATATCTACGCCACAACGTAACCTGGGCAATAGTCCCGCTTAAAAAAAAAAAAAAAATCAACCCTCCATACAAGTAATGTAAGTGAAGTGTAAGAATAAGTTGAGTATAAAAAACAATCTTAGTTAAAACAAAGTTCGCACGTGCCCGTCCATAGAATCTAACATCTAAACTCCGTTTTAACTCTCCGTCTCTTGAATGAATAGATCCCGCCACCGATCCTTTTCTGAAATCTGAACTCCGAACTCCTCTTAAGTAATTAAAAACCTAAAAAGAGTAAAGAAGAGAAGGGAAGAGAAGAGAAGAGCTTCTCTTCTATCTCTCTTATCTCTTTTTGTTTCTCTTTCTCTCTCTTCTTTCTCTCTCTAAAAGAAGGAACCAGAACGATGCACTCATCATCCTGCTATTACCGTACACTTCGCAGGCTCTCTTCCATTCGCCCCTTTTCTCTCCATTCTCTTCTTTCTCGCTCTTCTTCTTCTTCTTCTTCTTCTTCTAATACTATTACTACCCTCTCTTCTAGTAATAAGTCTTCTCATTTTCTCTCTCCTCCTCTGTTTTCTTCTTCTTCTTTTTATGCTCCTACTACTTGTATTACTTCCACTTCTTCCTTTTATTCTACTACTACTGCTACCTTTGCAACCAAAGATTACATCAATGACAACGTTTCCAATCCAATTTCCGACGACAATAATAACAACAACAACAAGAAGAAGATTGATGAGTTGGAGGAGGAGCAGCAGCCTCGACAAACCGACGCATATGCAGCAATCGAACTTGCCCTCGATTCTGTCGTTAAGATATTCACCGTTTCAAGTAGTCCCAATTATTTCCTTCCATGGCAGAACAAGTCTCAGCGAGAAACAATGGGCTCTGGTAAGAACCAATTATTTTAACTTCAATCGTTTATCAAGGAAAACCAATCTTGCCCACTTGATTATTGCTTCTAATTTTTAATCTTCCAAGGCATTTTTGTGTTGGGGATTATCAATTTCAAGGAATTATGTTGCGGATCGCATAAAGATCAGATTTTTTTAGGACCTTCCCGTTTACCTGTTTTGTTTGGGGTCTTTTTTGGATTAAAATGATTTGGGTTATGTTCGATAATCAGCTGCAAATTTTGAAAGTTTCTCTGTTGCCTGTACAGGCATTTGAATATGGAGGTTACCCAAGAAGCAAATCGTCTATGAAATAAAATTTTATGAGATAATGTAATTGCTTGTCTAACCTTAATGTTTTGTCATGCTAATGTAGGATTTGTCATTGCTGGGCGAAGAATAATTACAAATGCTCATGTAGTAGCGGATCATACATTTGTTCTTGTGAGAAAGCATGGTTCTCCCACCAAGTATAGAGCAGAAATTAGAGCAATTGGGCATGAATGTGATTTAGCTATTCTCACTGTTGAAAGTGAAGAGTTTTGGGAGGGTATGAACTTTTTGGAGCTTGGTGACATTCCATTTTTGCAGGAAGCTGTTGCTGTTGTTGGATACCCTCAAGGTTTGGATCATTTCATTAAATGAATACATACAAAAATAATTATTTAAGCAACAACACTTCTTTGTTCTACTTTTTGATTTCCATAATTTGGTTTTCTGTCTCGTCCCATTTAAAAGCTGATATTCTTGTTCATCAAGATACTCATTTTCCTTTTCTCAGAAAATCTACTTGTTGTATTATTCAAGGCTACACCTATAATTCAATAATTTCTGCAATTGACTGTTATGATTTGAAACACATGACATGAGAAATGGTACATAGTAAAATGCTTCCTAGTTAAATTATTTGTTTTGTTACTCCATAGTCCATACATGACAGCCTTCTCTGGTTGCAGGAGGAGACAATATATCTGTTACTAAAGGTGTTGTTTCCAGAGTTGAACCAACACAATACGTCCATGGTGCGACACAGCTCATGGCTATACAGATTGATGCGGCTATAAATCCAGGGAACAGTGGTGGCCCTGCAATCATGGGAGACAAGGTTGCTGGCGTAGCTTTTCAAAACCTTTCAGGTGCGGAGAACATTGGGTGAGTTTTAGAAAGAGTTGGAGTTGAGCCTGTTTCTTTCTGGTCCTTCGATAGAAGTTTGCTTTTCAAAAATTATAGTAATGGAGTGACTTCTTGTTTAACCAACATCTCTGGTGATCTTTTATTTAGAAGAAGTCTTCTCAATTGAGCCTTTGCTGCCAAAGTCATAGTTTTCTATTTTATTTATATCAAGTAGAAGAAAAATCCTGTTAAAGTAAATTAAAATTACATAGAAGAAATGAAATTTGGAAAGTCAACTTGACGATCCAAGCAGCAAAAGAGGAGAATAATTAGGAGACTACAGATAATACAGATTTCCAAGATTCCCAGCTTTGAGATTTCATGACACGATGAAAATGTGAGTTATGCCAAAAAGGTTGATTTATTGAATCTTTTCAAGTAAGGAACACAAGTGCCAATGTAGTGGATCTTCCCATTTATTTACCTTTGATGGAGAGCAAGGATTATCCTTCAATTTGATTGTCGAAAGGGGTGGGCTAATACCCCTTGGTCGCTATTGTTATCTTATTGGTTTCTTTGCTGGCTAGATTGTTGTTCGTAGAATCCTAGTTTTTTCTTTCATACTAGTTGCATTATAGATTGCTTTTATGGATTAAATTTGTATCATTATTCTTTATGGCAAACTGTCATAGATTGCTTTTATGGATCTATATTATGTGCTAATGAATCTTCTCACTATTACATACTTAAAGTATCTGAATTTCTCATGTCATGTGTTTTAAATTTTTTTCATTTAAAAAAAAAATGTGGCAGCATTTGTACTTGACGAGAATTTGGCCTTCCATTCTGGCACCTGGGGCCCTACTTTATTTCTGCTTAAACTTGCATTCTTTTTTTGCCTTTACTATAGAATGTTTGATTTTGCTTGATAATAATAGAAGGCAACATATGGTTCTTTTTCGTTGTGGAGGATTATTTTATATCCAGTCTACAGTTTGTAGTTCCATTTGTTATGTTGTATGAGCATATAATCTTGTTTAATTATAGTTCTTATCTATACTTATCACAGTATTGGGGTCCAGAATCTGATCCTATTATGTTACCCATTTCTATCTTGAGCCATATCTTTGGTCAAGGCATGTATTTTAAGAACTGTAGAAGCACGTGTTACTCCTTAATAAATTTATGGACGTGCCTCACCGTGGGAAGATCAATGGTAGTGTGTAAAGTATGAATCTGGAACCAGTCTTATAGACCATAATGAGCTCTAGAAAATGCATATATTTACAAATGGTTCCTCAGGAGGTTGGGTGTTGGAACTAACCTTTTGCTATTCCCACTATGAGATCTCCTATGCCTGGAGTTGAACCACATTGGATACTTGAGACCATCAGTTCTTAGTTTTCATTCTTTTTGGTCAGTAGGAATATTGCGAATTGCTAGCAAGGGGTATTTATGCTGGCTGGGAGAAATCATCAAATGTAACGAATCTTGATCTGGGAATAATTGAATGGCTGGTTCTGCCTTCTTAGATGGGTGTTATGTGTACAACTACACCGGTGCCGTTTGCAGATTGTAATTACACTGAAACCATTCACCTATCCCATATTTCAACTATTTGGGTTCATGTCAACAATGCATTTCCAGAACTTCAACAATTTAGTATATCCCTTTTATATAACCCTCTAATTCTCATCTTCTTAATTTGCAGGTATATAATTCCAGTCCCTGTGATAAAGCATTTTATAGCTGGTGTGGAGGACAGTGGACAATATACTGGATTTTGTTCTCTGGGTTTGTCTTGCCAGCCTACTGAAAATGCACAACTAAGAGAGCACTTCCGGATGCGCCCCGAAATGACTGGAGTTCTTGTGAGCAAGATTAATCCTCTTTCGGATGCCCATAGGGTGCTTAAGAAAGACGATATTGTGCTTGCATTTGATGGTGTTCCTATTGCAAATGACGGAACAGGTAGATAAATAGTCTTCTTCAATCCAGTGTATAAGTACATTTTGGTCCCACCCTGAGTTGCTTGGCCAGTCAAGTTCAAGTCTTCTAACTCAATGTGATAGTTTTCTTTCCATTGAGGTAAAGCACAGATAAGGTCAGGTATTCTGATATTATAGAAGAGTAACTATCATATTTAAAAAGAATATCAGGCTTGAGTACTTGATATTTGAAGTTACTTCAGTGGGGTTCACATTCGAGATCTCGAATTCAATATCAACTAGGTCAGATGACCACAGCCTGCGTATCTGGTGGTCATTTCCTGGACTGTTTTGGTCTTCCAATGGTTCAATAATGTGATAGATCTCACTGTTATGATCATCTGATTTGGTTGACATTTTACACAGGATATCTCCTAGTTGCAGGTGTTGGTACATGTCCTAGCCATCTGTAGACTATAGTTAATCTCTAAAACAGTCAGACTTTAGGGCATGCTTGCTTAGGGGCATCCTTGGTTAGCAGTTTTGGTTCTTGAAATTCAGACCTCCCCTGAAAAACCCTAAGTTCCGTGCTCCTTCACAGATGAAATAGAAAAACATGGAGCCTACGCAGCTACACCCTCTTTGTTTCTGCTTTTGTCCTTAACATTTGGAGCATTATGACCTTATACAGGAAGTTCCTCGCCTTCACTCAGTGTCGGAACACACCTTGTGGTCTGACCTGTAAATGAATTGGGGATAGGAAATGGTATATTTAAATTGAGTCCACTACAACTTTTGACAATAAATCATTATATTGGTTGCAAGATTTTAAATTATGATATTGATTGGCGTCATCAGGTTGATCTTACTTCACTGTTCTAGGTTTGAAGATTTCATTTCTTTTGTTGCTTTTTAATTTGTTCCATTATGTTTGCAGTTCCTTTTCGGAACCGAGAGCGGATAACCTTTGATCATCTAGTCTCTATGAAGAAACCCAATGAAACTGCTATAATTAGAGTATTAAGAGACGGCGTAGAGCATGATATCAGCGTTACCCTTCGGCCTGTGAGTTTTGTTTCTTCATGTCATTTAAATAATTAAATCTTATTTGTGATGAAGAATTTCTTTCTTTTTTCCTCATTTTTTTTTATTGTATATTTTCAATTTGGGAGATAAGTGGCTTCCTAAGAATGTCAAATTGCACATTTTCTGCTTTCTTCTGGTAATCACAAGGAAAACCCATCACCCATATTGTAGATGCTACATATACATGAAGAAATAACTTCATTTAGTTTGGTGCCTCATATACATGAATAAGTAAAGGGATGGATCTCCTCTTTAATTTTCCATTATTACCTTTGATTGATTTAGGGACTTTCCCCCCTAAACTAACACGTAAATTTTGATAATTCTGCAGTTACAGCCATTAGTCCCAGTCCATCAGTTTGATAAGTTGCCTAGCTACTTCATTTTTGCTGGTCTGGTCTTCGTTCCACTAACCCAGCCATACCTTCATGAGTATGGAGAAGACTGGTACAATGCTTCACCACGTCGATTGTGTGAGCGTGCACTGCGGGAACTGCCTAATAAGGCTGGCGAACAACTTGTCATCGTTTCTCAGGTATTGGGTTCTTTTTTCTTTTTCTTTATAAGCACAATTGGGTTTTCTTGTCCTCCCTCCACCCTGGTTTCCTAAGTTTATTACCAAATACCAATGATAGCTGATGCAGAGGGTTTGTATCATGATGGTTCAAACTCTCTAACGCAGAGGGTTTCTTTAGGTACTACAATTTCTGTGTATTGGTACTCATTCTTCATCTACTGATAGAGGGGATGAGGAGGGCCTTGTCCTTTTCCACTTAGTTCCAAAGTGAAAGAAATCTACAAGTTCATAACCAAATCAATGACCCTCCTTTCTCTAACTTTCTAATGGATGTAAAAAATAGTTTCCTAGTCCAGGTCGAGCCCTTCTTAACTTGGAATGGAAAGAGGATGCTCTAGGTATAATAGGAGGATTCTCTCCTGCAGAACCGGAAAGAGAATTTTTAGTAACTATTACGTAATTGCTCCCTGGAAGTCCATCTTCTCTCCGTGCTGTTGGTTTTGATGTGATTGATGTCAGATAGGGAAGATGTTCCTACCATTGCACAGGTCAAGCATCAATGTAATTTTTTTTTTCTTTGTCGTGTTGATTGTTTGTTTCCTGAACTGTCTCAACTCTCAGGTGTTGATGGATGATATCAATGCTGGGTATGAGCGTTTGGCAGAATTACAGGTACTACTATTCTGCAATTTTGATATTCTTTATATTGGCCATACATAATAGCCAACCCGAATTGGAATTCATAGCTTAAGAAATTTTGCAATATTGGTACATAAATTGGAACTGAACATGTGTTGGGTGGGCAGATGAAGAAAGTTAATGGGGTTGAGGTTGAAAACCTTAAACATTTACGCCGACTTGTGGAAGATTGCCGGGAAGAGAGCTTGAGATTTGATTTGGATGATGAGAGGGTAATTGTGTTGAACTATGAGGCGGCGAAAGTTGCGACTTCGCGGATACTGAAGCGTCACAGAATACCTTCTGCAGTGTCCACTGACCTTCTTACTGATGAACAAGAACAGGTAGCAGCAGGCTCAGAAATTGAGGTGGCCTCCTGCTCCAGCTGAATCGTTGTGGCGCGAGTCTGCTCGTGTACGTTATATTTAGGAAGTCTAGTTTACGAAAATGATGTATACAACAAATTTTCTCCTATGTTGTTGTTTTTTTTTTTTTCAAATGAGTGCATAATGTGACGGGAAGCGGAAGTAGAAGTTAGTTGTTAAGAGGAGTTGCTGATGATTAAGTAGTGTAATGTGAGAATTAAGTTGCATAATTTGCTCATATGAACATCTTTCAATTCTACAACTGTGCTCTGTGCTTAATTGCTTTTTTTACAACTTATCCAAACTAAACTTAACAAATCCCCTATTAACTATCAGTAAGAAACCCATCAGTTGGAGTCAACTGTCAGCCTAAGTTTCATTAACTGAATTCCATTGACCTAAATTAACTTGCTTGACCTTTCTTTATCTTATTACTCATTGCACAAAAATCAAAACTTCACCATCAAATGCTTCCATTTTTTGTGTTTTAAGTTCTGAGCTGAGCTAAGTAATCAAAGAGTAGAGTGGGAGCTCCAAAAATTTCCCATTCTAAACGGCAGAGTTCAAAACCAGTAATGGTTGGTCAATACAATAACCGAAACCGAAACTGCGCTTCGAACCAACACTATGAACGCGGTTTGAGAATAGAAAAGCCACCCTAATTGTACGGTTCTGATTTAAGTAACCGGAATAAAAAATCCCCCTAGTTCTAGAATGCCTCCAGAGCAGGAGTGTTGGAGCGTGGTTCAGAGCGGGAGCGTGAGGTTCCAGAGCAGTAGCGTCACCCCTATACCACGGTTCCCGTTCTAGTAACTAAAAGTGGAAAACAGACCAACCAGAGAGGATGCAGTAGAATTCCATAAAACGTTTTCAGAAGTTTGTGTATTCAGTAATACATTCCAACTACTTTTTCCGGGTTGCACCCTGTATTGTTTGTTTGTTGGTTTTTGCATAATTTGAATGAATTTGCAACACAAACTTGATGTAAGATCACATTTGGTATTGTGTAACAAATGTCACTGCTAGGACTTGACAAATCCCAGTAAAACCTACTGACCAAAGTTACCCCAGCTGCATTATGGCTTAATTTTATGGGAAACACAAAACTCACTGTAACTTTTGTAGTGTGCAGAGAGCTGGAAACTGGACCTAACATACAGTGCAGGTTAGAAGAATTTCTGCTTGTTGCTTTTCCAACTGCATAACATCTCTTGGCCTTTACTACCATGCATCTCATCTGACAAAGAAGATCTAGCCCACAAATATGAATGACCATAACCATCGCACAATTCATGAAAAGTTGCATAAGTAAAAGCAGTTGATCACAGCACAACCTGTTACATGCCTGCTAGTTTCGATGCCTTCTTGATTCGTATGCATTCTTGATAGCATCCCAAAATGCGGGTATGGCAACATCATTTGGCAATTCCTTGAACGAAGGGAGATAGTTTACGTCCACAATAACATGGTCCCTAGTGCCTTCTTGAATCTGAATTTCCCACCGAAAAAAAAAATATAACATCAAAATGATAACATGTGTATCCGACATAAGAGGAAATACAAGGTATTCATTATGAAACACATAGGGATTGAACTTTATGAAATAGCATAGTGGTTACATATACACATGCATAATGGGGTTAGGATTGTCTTACTAGTTGATGAGTCAATCCTAGGATACTTTCAAATCTGACGGTCTAATCTATCTATCTCAAAACCTTAATCATCTAAAGAATGTCCATAAAGAAGAATGTCTAACTCAAAAGGTTACACTGATCAGATCAGACTCGTAGTCCAGTGTATCGTTGGTATGCAATCAACCATGCATGCAATGAACTGAAGTGTGTTGATATTGTAGACTGTTCTTAGGGTCTGCCAGACATATCTTAGATTTCTCATCACAAGAAAGATGCTTCTCTCCTTCATTTGGAACACTGAAAGATAAATGTGTTCTTTCTCCTATCAAGGATCTAACAAAAGCTCATTGAGCCTTTAGCAATCAACCATCTCATATTTCAATGTACTGCAGACACACAAAATTAGTTGTAGAAAATTCATTGGTTACTTACGACAACATCAAAACCAAAGATGGTAAGATCCAGCTTTCTCCTAAGCCAATTTGCAGCATCTGTTACTAACTCAAGATCGAGAGACGTCTTATCGGCCTTGGAGTGACCCGAAACTCCAGATTGAACTTTGGCAGTGGGCAGAGATTTCAAGCTGTAGAGTGAAATATGGTAAAGGTTCATCATCAATCAGAAGGACAAAAAACACATGGTTATGGTTCGCCCATATATGATCGTCACATGGAACACAGACCAGAGACCAAAAAAGGTAAAGAACTACCTGTTGAAGGCAAGAGGTTTGAGTCCATCCTTCTCATATGATGACAAGAAGACATCAGAGTTCGGTGTTGAGTTCTTGACAGCATGGAAAACTTTGTCTCCCAAGACATAAAATTTAAACAGCAGAGCTGAATGATCCACGTACTCCTGCATTACCAGTAATTTTTATATTCTCAGTTAAAAAATACAGTCACATACGAGGAAACCTTCGGTACACAAAGGATAAACATGTATGGTACCGGAAGAATAATGTCCAAATTTATATTTTGCTAATCAATGTCCAAACTCTATTTCTACAATCTTAAATACAAATATGAGATGGTTTTTCGCGTCCAAACCCTAAATACATATATCTTTAGTAAGTTGGTATGAATCCTCCACTGAGATATTGATACAATCTAAAATACAAAGTAATGAAAGAAGCTTGTCACCCAGGTTAACACAGTATGTCAGAGAAACTTATATTATCATGGAAGTGTTTCTTATACCTGAATAACAGCGGGAAGAGGAACTGTCAAGTCCTTAAAATCGTCAGTCCTAAAGACAATAGCCTGTTGATTCAATGAAAAGATTATGTTATCACAAAAGTACAAGAGAAGTGGATTAAAATAGTCCATTACTACCAACCAGAGACCAACAAACCATGTCTGCATAAAACTTGACATCACGCTGGAAGAAAAAGGTACCCACATAACTGCTCTGATGGCGCCCTTAAAACATTGGTAGGTATGGATGTACCAATTAATAACCAATAAAGATTGGGATATTCTTACACCGTTTCTTGTATTCAGGTCAATAGGCCCTACATTGAAATTATTTTGGAACCGAATTCTTCATCCTCCTACTGCTACCACAATGTAGTAGTAGTACTACATCCCAACCCTCAAGACTTACAAACAAGTAGAATGTGACCCACTCGTAAATGCTCGTAATGATTCTTTGGCACAGCAAAGGATAACATCCCACAGGATTGTTTTTGGACTTGGTCAAATATTATTAAAACAAAAGTCTGATATAGTACTTACGGTCCAAGCGCAAGACACCACATAAACTCAATTTTGTCTCAGTCAACTGCTTTTGAACTCCAAAAATCAAGAATGAGAAAGATTTGTAAAGAAAGAACCCCAAAATCATGAAGAAACTACATATGGGCAAGTCAGTACCATATTGTGGGCATCAGCTACCCCACAAGCAACTTGAGGTTTTACAATACTTGGAAGGAACAATTCAGCTCTGGAGAGCCTCTCCACCAAATTGGATTCGTTAAAACTATCCACCTGCACATTTAAGCAACAAATATAACAAGATGAGTGTCAGATGGGAGAAAATTAAAGCAAAATCCAGATGGTCTTTACAAACCATAAAACGTGGTGAGCTTAAAAATGGTTACCAATAAAAGGCTAAAGATCTAGAGTAAAAAAAATCATTTCATGACTCACCTGGAAAACAGAGTTTTTTTATATGATCAGGGACAAAATGTGGCTTGACAATTTCAAGGAAAAAGCTAGTTTCCTCCATTTTCTATTTAATTTGAAATTAGTTTTAAGCATCCCACCGGTGTGAGCAAACCCTGTCTCAAGAATAGGGTTATCTCACTTTAGTGAGGGAATCATTGCCATATATACATCATACATGGGTGCATGTGTTTATCTATATACTTTTCCATAAATGCCAGAATGAAATAATGTCTATCCGTTTAATATGCTAATCTGGAAGGAAGAAATAAGCCCCTTTCTGGCTAATATGACACCCACAACTCCCAATATGTTTGAATAGAGGAAGGCAGATGAAGTTGCTCATCTTCTCAGGATCATTGCATGATTTCATAACTGCCTTCATCGGCATAATGGATACAAACTTGGTAAAAACCTTTATGTTACGAGGTACTATTTAGTGGAATTAGGAGTAAAAATGGAACTATCACAGTCTTGAATACCCATAAAAGAAAAGCATTGGATAAGTTGAAGATCAAATCAAAGCCAACCAATATAAGGAGGAAATAGATGTCAAAAAGGGGTTTGAGACCCTCAAATCCCACTGGGGAGCTGATAGTGTCTTTTCTGTTGGGCCATAACTTTTCCCCTGATACCAGTTCAAGGTAATTCAAAGGTTGTTAAACATCTCGATGTCACACCAAAAGAGAGCTCCTTGACTTCTACTGTTAGGAAATCCAAAATGCAGTCAGAACACAAAAACTAGAGTCCTAGACAGCATTAGTTGCAATCAGTGATTACTAATTTCTTCGGGGAATTGTAACTGGAAGACCTTTAGAAAGTGTGGGGCCCGAATTCTGCATTGACCTTCTGTTTTGAGACCCTCCAATCCAAGTAAAATTTGTTGGATCCTTAATCGGTCCACTACAGGGTAAATGTTATCAAGTGGGTCGATCACACAACAATCAGGGTGACCTTGGACATACCTGTAGAAGAACCAAACACATTAGAAAGAAATCTCTTACTTCTAGTATAATGTAAATATTCATGATTTATGAAGTAGAAACAAAAAGATATCTCCAAAATAGCTCCAAAATTCATCTTTTCCTTATAATACCAGACAGTGGGATGTGTCTGTTGTAGTTACTATAGATTCACTTCACCAATTAAAATGGTACAGAAGATTAGATAAACTTTTTTAATGATGAAAGATCTCAAAAGGGAAGTGATGATATGGGATGTGTAACTACGGTATCACACTGCAGTATGAATATAAGAAAAGCAAAACTATTGTTTTACAATTCAGTGAAAGGAAACTTGCCAGTACTAGATCAACAGAATCTCATAACAGTTACGTCCTTAAAAAAACACAACATAAGTAACGCGAAAATAAAAAATATAAACACAAGAACTTTGTAATCACTTTTCTGTTGACTAATGTATGCCAAAGTGACAACTGAGTTCTATCAACGCTGAAATTACCTCTTCAGTTCCTGCATGCCCTTGGAGTAAGAAATTCTGTTTAAAAATTCTGAAGAACCGCTCAGTTCAACAGTGATAATTTCATCAGTTGCTTTATGGAGAACCACATCAACTTCTTGCACTTGAGGTTCTAAAGGGAGATCGAACGTGAGAGGAACAAACATCAACCCATTTTGAGTAGGATACATGGGGAATGCACCTCTCTGTTGGAATCAAAGTAAGGCAGATATAAGATTCAGAAGACAATGCCAACCGACCAAATCCTAAGTGCAAGTTTTATAAAGTAGAAAGTACAGCATATGAAAAACATAAAAATGGCACAAAAGCAGCTTGATAGGTTGAAGTTGAACCCTATGATCAATCTACTGAAGGCATCTCAAGGGCCAAAAATAGTGTGTCTAATGATTATAACCATCGGATTCCTTGACAGTACAACAGGAATACAGCGAATGGTGCGGGAAAAGGTCAACTGGGGATGGATATAAAAATTACATTGATTCTGATTTCACAACATGATTCTCCAAAGTGGGACCTCTTCAATGGTCAACACTCTATACACCACTGTTGTGTATGCTTACAGAGTTAATAGATTGTGATGAGTGTAATTTGCAGACTACATATTATCTGTTTATTGACTGGTTTTTTTTATGCAGAGGATTTACCTTGGCAAAATCTTGTTCGCGAGAAGGTTTCATGACATAACCAATTCTCACAACATTATTACCTGTTACCTGTTTAAATGGGACAAATAAAAGAGTTGTCACATGTATATCTCACTGTGCAATAAAGCGTAATCAAACTTATATGGAAACTTTGACAAACTGCTAGGTGCCAATCCAACCATGGTGTATCGTACAGTTACCTATAGATATAATCGTATGCATGTGCTACTTGTAAGAAAAAATGAACCAACAAATTTTTAGACATGGGAAATTTTTATAGAGGAGTATCCTTGGAACATATGTTAAGAGTAGTAGAGGAGCTAGAATATCTTTCAGAAACCTTTCTACTGAAACGGCAAAGATTAAGAGGTAACTCTTCCAGCTTATTCATAAGCATCACTTTTGAATCCTCCGTTGCAATACCGCCCTCAGTACCTAGAAAAGAAAGGAAAATCTTGTTTTAGCAGCCCATGAAACAGCATATCTGGTCAACGATAAGAAAAGAATGTGAGATTTCTTCTTGATTAAAAGATGACAGTAGGTAGAGAGAACATAATAAAAGATGTATAGAAGCATCATCTTCAACTATGCCTTATTTATGTATTGTGGTCGACAAAATGAATCCTATTTCGCCAATCAACTGTATCTTGAGTCATATCTTCGGTCAAGGCAAAAATATCTACAAAGTGAGTTACATTTAATAACTTAAGCTTACAAAATAGCAGACAGATATGTAGGAACTGGAGCCCAATATCTGGTGGCTACAACCTCGGAAATCCTACACTAATAACTTCAAAACAATAATATGATATAATAGTATAATAAGGTGCTTGATTATTCATTTGGTTAAACAAATAAAGCACAAGAAATGTCTCAGTCTCAGAAGGAGTTTATAATATCATGCAACCAGGTTGAGATTTTGCAAATAGATCTCCTAGGCAGGATTATCAAATGTTGGCTCTTGCATGAACCAGCCATGAATACAGTAAGATACTCTACAGTTATTAAAAGAAAAACCAGGAAAAATGATTCCATTTCCTGAAAGAAACAACAATCAGTTTCAATTCATTAAAGAAAAAAAAATGTGTTGCTCACTTTTAACAACAGTCAGCCAGCCATGATCGCGAAGTTTAAGAAAGAGATCTTCATCTTTACTTGAAGCTACGTACAAACAACTCCCTCCGATGTCTCCCCAAGCTTGCAAGATCTCACTAAGAGACGCGTCCATGGAAGATGCTTTAAGCATGAAGCAATCTAAAGAGTATAGCATTGCCATCTCTTTAAGAAAGGTAACCTGTATCAAAGCCATTTGCAGGAGTTATGTTACAACACGTAGTTACTATCATCCACCGGGAAAAATGCAAGCACGAAAACCATAGAATGTCACTAATTACAGATAGCAGGCTTTCTTACAATGAAAATGAAACAGAATTGGACAATTAAAGTCATGATTGAGTTAAGAATTGAAAAATGAGATAAGCGAAACTGAGGCAACAATAAGGTTGATATGGTGAAAGGAAGGTATAGCTGTACATAGGGCACACAAACACCAATTGATGGATCCCACATGATAGATGATTGTAAACCTATATACAAAAAGAAGGAAAAAAAAAAAACCATATACTAAAATACATAAACTGAATAGGAAGAAAAATGCACCTTTTGGGCTGAGACACACGCTTCATAAGAAATTCCCTGCAATAACGATACAAACACAATATAAATTTTCAGCAACCTCTTCACATTTTTAGCAAAGACAGAAATCAAGGAACTAATCCTATAATTGAGCAATCAATATTATTGTATTCTCAAAAAGCACTCACATTTGGCTAGTTTTTAATTTGTAATACTTTTTGGGGTTACTCGATTCTACATATAAGATTTTAGTTACGGGAAAGAAACACAAAAAATAAAAAAATAAAAAAAAAGGTAATAAGCTACAAATTCACCTTAAGTCTCCCACCTTTAAAATTTGGATTTTATTCAGAAGAGTTTAATTAGACATGGGTCTGTTCTGGCAGCTGAGCAGAGAATCCCTTTTTTGATCCGGACGGAGAGAGGAATCATTCCAAAAGCTGCCTAAGTATTGTAAAAATTTGAGGACTTTGCGGATCCATTGTTTGAATCTTTGTAGCTCCTTGTTCTTTTTAGTCTGGGATGTTTTAGTTTGTAACAAAGTTTTTCTTCAATAAAATGATTCATTGCATTTTCTAAAAAAAACGATTGTAAAAATTTGCTAAGTTAGCGAGGTTTGGAGGATTATAGCATGGGAAATGGCACTCATTAATAGGAAATGATGAAACTCACACATGATGAAAACTCTATAATTCATAACATCACAAAACACAATTATACAACATAATGATGTAAAATAGCATTTACATCATCGAATTTTAAGAGCAAATCGACCAATGACCCTAAATTTGCTTGCTTCTAAGTGAGAGGAAATTGTGGTTTTCCTAAGTCTTTTGTTTCTTAACCCCAAACTTCGAATGATAATAAATATATTTTGCATATCGACTATAATTTCATAGTTGTATTGCATTTACATATTTGTAACAGTGAGAGAGCTTAGATGTATGACAACAACATCTAATTACTGATAAAAATGAGTTTTACCAATGAAGTTCAAATTAGCAATAGGTTTTGTTCACTCAAAAAAATCTCAATGGAGAGATCTTTTAAGAGCTAGCACATGCCAGGGAAAACGGGGATACAAAAGATTTTGAACCCTCATCATTCTCAGATGCATGCTCGTAAATAATTAAATCTTGTTGAAGCATTACAGGAAAATCTGTTTTCCCAAGAAAAATCAATCAAGTAGTCTAAATTCACTAAAACATCAAATGATTTTATCTTCTGAAAAAAAAACCCCATCAACTGATTTTAGTATCATGACTCTAAAATAGAAAGAAATCAAAAAGAGCCACAAATAGAATGATCATATAACTAACATAGGAGGAGCTCACTATTCAGAATTCTTATTCAAGTACCGAACCAATGATCATAATTTAATAATAAACACAGTTCAACAGCATAAGTTGGATCTTAAATTTGGGGAAAAAATAAAAAATCTAAACTTGACGAGAAAAAAAAAAAAAAAAAAACAATCTTTTTATCATCCAGTATCATGCATTTTCCTCAAATGCCATCTATAAAAGCTTATACAATTTACAAGCGATCATCCATTATTTTTCCTTTTTCAAAATGATCCAAGGAGAAGTAAACCCACAGATCAATTCGATTGAAATTAAAACAGACCCACTTTCTTTCTAAAAGATGGAGGTAATCCAGTAACTTAAAATAAACAGAATTATTTATTATTTAAAAGCATATATATATATATAATCATGGATTATTACCGTGCGGAGGTTAGAATACTGAAGCCTAGTAAGGAGAGACTCAGCTCCGGAATGGAAGAAGGTATTTCCATGGGTGTCTTCAGCAAATAAAAGTGACTCATCCAGAAGAACCCCTCGTACGGCACCCATTTCTAGAGAGAGAGAGAGAGAGAAATCCTTCCCCCTGGTACTTCTTCTTCTTCTTCTTCTTCACCTCCCTTCCTTTCCTTTGTTTTCCTTAGGGGCTTTCAACAGATCCAGAAGAAGAAGAAGAAGAAGAAGAAGAACACAACACAACACAACACTACACTACACCACACGCGTCTGGACTACGCTCTGTGGCCGGTGGTGATTGCAGTGCAGTGCAATTGTCTCACACTTCGAGAAGGCGGAGGATTCTTTCCGTGCAACTTGAAACTGTGGGCCCACCCTCCCCCTCCAGTCCTCTACTACAGATTCATTTCAACGGTTCAGAATGATTTCGAAACGAAACCCGAACCAGATTATCCCCATTCTGGTTCGACCTATTTGAGGAGTACTGTAGTCTGAATCGAAAAAATCCAGAATTAGCTAGTTTAATTGATTTTTGGATCTGGGTAGTTCAATAACCAAACCCGAACCGACTTCCACCAATGGTTGAAAGAGGTCGTGATGCCCCCATTATTTTGATTTTGACAAAAAAAGAACAGGAAAGGACTGATTTGATGTATATGATGAGAAGATGACCATCACACACCAAAAAAAAAAAAACAGCTCTTAAATCACCTCTCCATGTGAGCCTCACAAGCAGATGTAAACGAAGTGTAAAAAAGTCAGTGGAAGTGTAGTAAATGTCTGATTCATAAGAATAAGATGGGGTATGGCTGTTGTGATTTGCAGCATGCAAGGTTGTGCACTATCATTAATGCAAATGTCGAATAATAAATGCCTAATGCCATCATGTGTAACTGTTGACACCACCCCTCTATTGAGATGGAAAAAAATGCAAACCTCCAGGGAGTTGGAACTGTCACAGCAAAAGAGATGACAATATATAGCAATTCCTTTCGAAAAACAAGAAGAAGATTAAATCAAAAAAAAAAAAAAAAAAAAATGTTAAACCATGCCAAAAGTTCCTTAATGCAGTAACCCCATTAATTACATGCCAAAGCCACTGATGCAGCAACAATCTGGTATTACAACAATTGATAATTGAACATAACTTCACAACCCAAACAGATCGATAAAAAGAAGAAGAAGAAGAAGTAGAAGCAAATCGAGGAGATTAACATAAAATGAACCGATAATTGCAATGGAGGAACATCGACCATTTGTTGGCCCTGTCCTAATGAAGCTAGGAGTTCATGAGCCGTTCCATGACCAACTCAAGAACTGCAGGAGCATCAACGGTGACAGCCACCTTCACAGTGGGTTTATCTGACCACTCGGTCACCTCCCCAAACCTGGTTTGTTGCAAAGGGGGAGAAGTAAATGAGTCATTCTACTATTCAGATTTATAAGAAAACGAGAAAGAAAAAGATCAAAAGGGTCAGAATGTGTAAGGTGTATATAAGTTATGATAACAAGTAGAACAACAGTGATAGAAGGTAATGTCATGCACAGTTAAGATGGGCACTATTTTCTTGAATTGTTTTTTAGGCTTTTGTTGGTTAAATACAAGGGAATCATTGCCATTGTTGCATCATGTTCTTTATTTATAACACCAATCAAGTGTCCAACCTAACAAAATGGATGAAGCAAGATGATCTCAATGATCCAATACATTAAAAAGGATTCATAATGAAGAGTGGAGAAAAAGTCCACTAGGTTGATGGTTACTAAATTCAACAAGGTTCATTTTGACCTGCAAAATCTCCCCCAAGAACCCAGTAAATGGTGGTAAGATCCAACCTCCCTGCAGATGTGCCAAGAGTATGGCACTGGCAATGAGGCTGGAGGGGTTCTTCATACCCATCTTGATGCAAAATCTTCTACTAGGTTTTTTTCAAGAGAAGCAAAAACAGTCTTACCTTTTCATTGTGTTGTAAAAAATTGTCAGGCCCCTCGTTATGCCGTTTGTCTGGACTCTTACTACACCCTCTGTGTAAGTGAGCAATGAAGGATCCACAGCCGCAAGAATAGTTGTCGGATCATGAAGGTATACACCTGTAAACAGTGCAACGAAGTTATTATCACATCAAAGAAAAATAAACATATCTCCTTGATCGGTCCTATTTAGCATACAACCTTTTGTGCGATATGATTCTTGGTGATACGAGTAATAGACCTCTAAGATCTTGCATAAGTATTGCGCAAATTTCCCATTGGACTGTGCGAGCTTGTCACGGTCGGCATCTGCAACATGAATGGGAGCGGATATTAAATTCATGTGAAAGAACCAAAGATGAATCAAAAGGCACTAGTTTTAAGGTATTTTTCCAGCCATTACATAGCATGATGTGGTGAAGGATTCAATGGGATCTTAAGTAGTTATTTCTATATCGTTTTAAGCTGGGTTTTTGGTCCGATTGCTAAAGTAGGCCACACAATACATGAAGAAATGGGGCTCAAAGACAAGAAGAAGTCTCATCTAGTCATCCTACCTAAATCAATATGACAAGCTCCATTTCCTGATTCCCCATTTAAAAAAAAAAAATAAGACAATTTCAACCACCTAGTGAACTGTAGGAGTGTTATCCACCATTCAAATCTATGAGCATCTTAATTGGATTTTTTTAATTAACCATTGATGTATTTAAATGCATGCATAACTATGAGCATCTTATGTAAGCATGTACATAATAGACATACCCGAGATAATGAATTAATGGGGTATACAATCACCTGTCATGATAACTTGATGTGTAACATTTAATCCCACAGCTACAATGTCTGCACCACTAGTGATGACAAGATCAGCAGCATCTGGATCACTAAGGATCTGGTTATCCCAATTCAAAAAACCAAAAACAATACTAAGATAAAAAAGTATACATAAAATAATCAACTCAAACTTGACAAATTCAAGGGCATAATTAGATTATAGGGTTGCAATATGTCAGAAAAAGCCAAAGTTCCTATGGAAACCAATAGGAGCTGTGATTCATCCATTATATGCATTAATCTGTAAAGCACATCTATAGTTTTTTAATAGATTGAATTAGATTAATATGGTTTTTTTTTTTTTTTTACTTTTTAGAAAGATTGATAGAAACCTTCTGATCTACATAAAATATTTATATTATGACACCATTTTAACATGGACAGCATTTGCTATAAAATTAGCTGTGTCGGATACTATGTGGAATCAGATGACAAAGAAATGCAAATGATTTCACTCTACATACATTAGCCTCGGCTGCAGGATTTACGTTCCCGTTTACTGCAAAAGCACCACCAAGAAGAACAATCTGCCCAATCTTTTCTGGAAATCCAGGATCTAGCTCAATAGCCTGTATCAATAAAGAAATCAATTAGGAAACGTCATAAACATGAAGATTAAGAAAAAAAAACGTGCTTAAATACAAAAAACTGACCAAGGCAATATTTGTAAGTGGTCCCAGTGCAACCACAGTAACTTCTCCAGGGTGCAGATTTGCTTGCTCAACAAGAAAACTGGCAGCTGACTGTTCAATTGCCTTCCCTTTTGGCGGAGGGAAGTTTTGGTTTCCAAGCCCATCAGCACCATGAACAAAATCAGCAACATGAAGCTTCGTACTTTTCTTCACACAAGCAAGGGGAAAATAGGTTCAGGCGCCAGTAACTCAAAAAGTCAAAACTCGTGAACTAATCACAGGTGATTGTGTACTTCTGTGCGTGCAATGGTTCTTTTTATTTCCTGACTTAACATATCCTTTTCTTCTTGATGTATCAGGTTTTTGTTACTGAAATGATTCCAAAACCCCATATCTAACAATAGTCTTGTATAAACAACATAATGCTTACCATATCCTTTTCGCCTCGATGTATCAGTTTTTGTTACCGAAATGATTTCAACACCTCATATCTAACAATTGTCTTGTATAAATAACATATATGCTTAACATATCCTTTTCGCATCGATAAAGAAAAGGAACAGAAACAGAAAATTGTTCCTTGAGAGGTAAAAAAGACGGAAAGAATGGGAAGTTGGAAAAAACACACTTATTCATCAGTAAAATGTATTGTGCCACTATTGAGAATATTTTGGAATCAATACATTTCTAATAGAACCGTAGATCAGCCTCCTGATGTGTGACAGAAAAATTTGATCTGTCAATTGTCATACAAGATACTTGCTCCTTTTCTTCTACAGATTAAAAGTTGAAGTTACATACTCTCTAAAAAAAAGTTGGTTAAACATCAAAACAATGAAACCAAAGAAAAAAAAATTTGTTGAAGATACAAGTGAAAGCAGCCAAAAAGCGAAGCCAAATAGTAAATTAATACATACGGTGAATGTAACAAGAGATCCCTCAGCTACTGGAATATCTGTCCTCCCTGCAACTTCCAACTATATCAAAAATAAAAATACGTTTGATCATTATTATTTATAATAGAAAAAATAATAGTAATAATAATAATAATTCACTCAACATAAGATCTAGGAAACACTACTACTAATGCCACTACCAAAAGAATCATAGATTATAATCAACTAAAAAGTTAATTTGTTACTGGAGCAGAGAGCTGGATTTGGGTTTCAGGGTTTCAATTTGAAGATTGATTTTGTGTTTTGATGGGGAAAAGATGATGTCTTTTGCAATCTTGTGTGCCCTAAGCTAAAATTATTCTCTAATTAGTTGGGATAAATTGAGTATCTCCCCAAAGGAAAATCTCCTTCTTCTTTTTTTTTTTAATACAATTCTTTAGCTTCCTGAAGAAATTAAATGGTGATAGATTGACATAAAACCTAAAGAAAGTTTTTATAAGTTTACCAAATGCAAAGTATTTCTGGTGGCAAGAGTAGTATAAACATTCCCAAATATTGTGGTGAATCCGATCACATCCACTTCAGGTGAATTGAGTGCTACAAATATTGCCATGGCATCATCTGCACGAAATGAAATCAAAATACCCCCAACCAAAAAAAAAAGAGCTTATTAGAATTTTCAAATCATAACACTGAAGATTTAGAGAAAATCAATGATTTATTTTTTTCACTAAAGGATCTTGAAGTCCTAGACCGTTCTAATAAATCGAAGTAAAACTTTGGGGATTAATGAAAATAATAAAACTTTGTAATAGTTGAGAAGAAGAGGATCTAGAGAGAGAGAGAGAGAGAGAGAGGCGTTAGGTTAATTATTACCGATTCCAGGATCGGTGTCGATGATGATCTTCTTCTTCTGCGTGTTCTTGGATTCCAACATGATTTGCTGATTGAATTCTTACTGTATAATAATAAAAATCAACCACCAGAAACCCCAGAAGAAGAAGAAGAAGAAGAAGAAGAAGAAGAGTAAAACAAGATTAGATGAAGAAGAAAGAAGAAAAGAGTGCTGAGTGTGAGAATTGAGAAGGAGACAGTTATTAATTATTAGGCCAGCGGTTTTATATAAACAAAAGAAACGGTAGTGTAGAAGTGGTGGTGGGGCTTTAATTTACGCATAAAGCGCAAGTTAGCATGCTTTCTGTAATTGAGACTTGAGAGAGAGGAATAGTTTGCCAGTTTGTCCCTTTTGTCCAACTTTTATTTAAAAAGTGGAGTTCCGCGGTCATGTCGTGATTCGCAAACCGCTTAATTGTCGCACTCCCACACCTTCCCATATACTCACTCCATTTGTAATTCACGCACCCCGTACAAAATCAAAATCACCATTTTTGGCATCTCAATTCCCAATTAAAAGAGTAGTGCTTTTTGGACCGACTATATGTTATAAGCTTATGTGGCGTGGTGACCAACTACTGCTAGGGGTGTCAATTGGTACTCTAAAAACCGGAACCGAACCAGTATCGGAACCATTTTTTACGGTTCTAGGACCTCACATTGTAGATTCGATAAATTTCAGATCCGAAATTTTCAGATCCACCCAACGGGTACCCGGTTCCGTATAAATTCTATAATTTTATAGTTTAATTTACTATTATATAATAATTTTTTAATTTTTTTAACTTTTTTTTAATTAAAAAAAGAAACTAATGACTATTATTTAACAAATTTTATAATAAAATAAATTTTATAATTGAATAGAATACGAAAAATACAAAATACAAATAGATTTTGTGTGAAAAAAATAAAAAAACAATAACTTAAAACGGATATCGGGNTATAAGCTTATGTGGCGTGGTGACCAACTACTGCTAGGGGTGTCAATTGGTACTCTAAAAACCGGAACCGAACCAGTATCGGAACCATTTTTTACGGTTCTAGGACCTCACATTGTAGATTCGATAAATTTCAGATCCGAAATTTTCAGATCCACCCAACGGGTACCCGGTTCCGTATAAATTCTATAATTTTATAGTTTAATTTACTATTATATAATAATTTTTTAATTTTTTTAACTTTTTTTTAATTAAAAAAAAGAAACCAATGACTATTGTTTAATAAATTTTATAATAAAATAAATTTTATAATTGAATAGAATACGAAAATACAAAATACAAAATACAAATAGGTTTTGTGTGAAAAAAATAGAAAAACAATAACTTAAAACGGGTATCGGGTACACGCGGATCCTAACGGGACCGGATCTGGAACCTGAACCGACCCGTTGACACCCCTAACTACTGCCATGTAAATTGGAAACCCCTTCAAAACACTATCGGGAAGAGAAAAATGGTGGTCTCATCCTGCCACATAAGCCTCTGGCGACAGTTTTATAAAAGCGTCAGTCCAAAAATCATTGTTTCAACTAAAAACATAGTTTACCTGTTTCTACTCTCCACCTTGCTCTTTCTTTATGCATGGGTACAATCTTGGAAGAGAGTAGCAATAGACCTGGCAACTGAACCATCAGGGAATGGCTAAGTGGTTGAGCCCTTGGATTTCAACATGGGTGTCATGGGTTCGATCCTCCTGATGGCCACTCTCATTAAATTCTGACTTGGTTGTGTGTAGATGAGAGGGGTCTACTCACACCCCAAGGAATAGTCGGGTGCACTATGTGGTGACCCGGACACCTTGGATTCAAAAAAAAAAAA
>MVGT01004512.1:168777-205084 GCA_002174775.1 Macleaya cordata
GAATTTTATATCAATTTTAATTAATAAATAACAAACACAAAAGCCTCCTCATGAGAAGTAATTTAAAATATAATAAAGTCTCCCTAATACCATATTTGTTATCTCACTTAAGTTCATGTCCAATAATCTCTCCATTCAAATTTATGTCTGATAATCTCCATTCAAATTTATGTCTTACCATATTAGTAATAAAGAATAATTATTAATACAAATTATAATTCAATGGTTATTGTAATTCTTCATAATAATGATTAATATAACAATATTACAAATTAAACTAATCAATTCATATTTATTAACATAATTTTTTAAAACAAATGCCCGTACGTAGTACGGGCTTTAAGACTTGTTTATATATAAATTATTACCTTGAAGACCATTTGTTTGAATGGTTGAAAACATAATTTTTATAGTATAAGTCATAATATCAAATCCCACCAAAAATAATTTATCTTTAAATTTCAATCTAATACAAAAAAATTATTATAAACAAAGTAATAAATTAGAGTCGACCTTAATCCTGTTAGGAATGACAGGATTAGGATCAACTCGAGTGGTCAGGTAGGTTTTTTTAGATGTACTTAGAACCAATTGACATTCTCTAATTAGGGAACAGTTCTACGAGTCATAATTGATTATTTATTCTTTCTTTCTTTAAAAACAAAAAATCTTTGTAAAGTTTTAAATTTTTAAAGGAGATTGTTAGAGTAGTTGGACGCTTTAAAATTTTAATACAGTAACTCGATGTGTTGCACGGAGTTGATTGTTTTTCTTTATAGAATTTTACCTATGCTTTCGTGCTTCTTAGTAGGATTTCTTAATCAATTAATCAATTTAACTTTCAACTAAATTGTGGATCTTTAGTGGAGAGAACATTGGATATCCGTGTGGTCATTGGACAATCAAGAAATATTATGGATCATTTAATCCATACCCTATGGATCAAGGGATTCCCACTAGACTTGCCTTTAGACATTGGGAGTTATCTCAAATCCCAACATATGTGGTGTTTGTTAACTAGTAGCCATGGTAGAAGAAAGCAAGGTATTACGGGGCTAGCACTTGATCTGTTTGCTAAGCAACCGTGCGGCACTTGAACTAGTTCTCCTGCTAGTCAAGTAAGCCTTTCTCCTTTTGTGAAGCTTAGAACTCTCATTGGTTAGCTAAACTCGCACAACACACAAGAAAACGCAGGAGCAGCTTAAGAGAAACCTTTAAACTCTTATTACTCAACTCTGAATTCTTGGTAGCTACAAATGAAATAGTACTCCCCTTATATAGACAAGTTGGGGGTCCAATGGATGGCTAAGATTACAACATGTGTCATACATCTGATGAAGGGGACAATCTCCTAGATTTCCCCTATAAAATATTCCTAGGTTACTAGACTCGAGGTATATACAAGGCTCAAGAATGTCGACATGTCTCTAGGGAATCTGGAGACATGTTAGGCAAGCTAGCTGTCTTGGGGCCCGATGCGGCCTGTATGTCTGCTAGCTGTCTTGGGCCCCTGGACTGGGCTCGTGCATATACAATCTGTCCAGGGCCTCTTATGCCCCTTTTGCTTACTTAGGCCTTGGTCCATGTCCTACTCTGGGCCGTTGGTACTGAGCATGTCGCGGATGGCATGGGTGCTGGCCCAATCCGTGACAAAGGGGTGTCTAAATAGGGTGTTTGCCTGGATGACTTTCAAACAGAGTGGCATGCTTAGTAAATTGTAAGTGTAGCAGGGGTGAAATAATAGAATCTCCCTCCATTCATATTCAAAATGATCACTTCCACGATAGACACTACAGTACACAGTAGATCTCGGCGTAGAAGTTGCAGAGAGAGAGAGAGAGAGAGAGAGATGAAGAGAGAAGCGAAGTTGGGGAAGAAGAGCTCACCGGCTCTGAAGATCGAATCGAAGAAGAAACCGACTCCGAATCTTATTAGGAATCCATTAACGGAGCTCAACAGCATTACCAGCAGCAGCATCACCAGTAGCTGCTCCTCTTCTCTCTCTGTTGAAGCCCCTCCAAGAGGTTGTTTAAGTTTCTTCCTCCCAAATTCTTCTTCAAAAAACCATCTCCAAAGACCCAAATTCCTCCCCAGAACTCCCAAATCAGCCCCAAATTCGAGACTTGTAAAACCCAGATCCAAACCCCCTACAAAAATTCCAGAAAAGCCCACTTTACAGAACCCACGCAAAGCTAAGAAAGGAACCCCAAATCTCAAACAGTTCAAAAATGGTAAAAATCCTACCTTTAGATCAACCCCTTTTTCTTCAAATCCCAAATCTACAGCAGTTTTGGTGGAGGACAAATTAGAAGCTGGGTCTTGTTTGAAAGAGCTCTCTCAGCATCAGAAATGGTCAATAACAAGGATGACGATTGATACAGGTGAGCCTCCTGATCAAAGTTTATTTAGTTTTGATAAGACAGGTTTAGATGACAGAATCAATATCACTCCTGTAAATAAATTGGCATGTGGGTCTGTTCTAGAAATCACACCTGGTAAAGAAACTATGGAAGAGAATTCAGCAGTTAAAACCACCACCCCAACAACAACAATAACACCTCCTATTCAGGCCTCAATTTCACCAGAGATCCAATGTGGTTCTTCCATGACTTCAACAACAGCTTCTTGTTTTGGTGCTGGTCATGTTCTTTCTGGAATCACTGACAAGAGGAAATGTAGGCCAAGAGGGATCCTCACAGTAGGAGAAGAATTAGGGTTTCCAAAAGCTAGGGTTTCTGATGGTGATTCTGATGATGAAAGTATTTTAAGTTTACTCAACAATTCTAAGGTTTCTTTGGTCCCTACCCCTAGTGAAGCTTCAATGCGCTGGCTGTTGTCACCCTGCAAGGAGGAGGAAGATCAGAAAGGTAGTCCTCAAGACGGGTCACCTGAATTTAAGAGGTTGATGGGCCCTACCCCATTCCATTCGCTTTCCTCACCTTCAGGTGTTTGTGCAAAAAGTAATAGTAGCAGTAAAAATAGTTCTATTGCTAAGAGGGCTTGTTTGATTTCTCCAAGTGGACTCCTTGAATTTGAAGGTTCTGATGATCTTTCACCATCATTTTTCAAAATCAGACCTGATGATCATTTGGTTTCTTGTTTTTCACCATCTTCTTTTGCTGCAACAACATCTACAAGTAAGGCTGTATTGTCAAAAGAAGATAGAGGATATCGGTACGAGTTTGCCCCCGAGAATTCTCCATTATCTTTAGACTCTTTGGGTAGTCAGAACGCAATTTGTACCCCACAATCAGATTCAAGCTCGGACAGACACATTGGGTTTTCTTGGATGAAGAATGCAGTGGATCACCGGGAATCTCGATTTCAACTTGATTCAGTGGCAGAAGTTCTTCGAAATACAAGTTTGTCTCCTCGGAGCAGGATATCAAGGTGGGATCCAGCTGATGTTCTGCCACTGCCTGGCTTGAATTTCCAGTTTGCAACTTCGACTCCACCTTCCAATGTCAATGACAAAATAGAACTTGAAAAGACTAGGAATGATCCAATTATGGGGAATTCAGGTTCTAGCTTTGGGAATCTATCACAGTCTCATATGAGGATATCTTGGAGAGAAGGGCTTGTGAGTCGAATTTTCGATATGGACGAGTTGGATTGCTGCAGATGGCTATCAGATGAAGAGGAAGATGTTGGTCTCTGTGGTAATAATCAACTTAATTCCGATTTTGATTGTAAACTTGATAGGAGTGTTGAAGACAATCCATCTTTAGTTGGTGCTACTGCATGCCCTGAATTCATGTCCGAGGAACCTGGAATCAAAGGCAAAGGCAAAATAAATTCTCCTTCTCAGTTACCCAGTTCTTGTGCAGAATCTATAAGCACAGACGGAGGAGGCTTGATTGCTTCGGGGGATTCAGATTGGACTCTGTGTTACAAAAACCAGTTGTTTCAAGTATAGGTCCATTTCTTCTTCTCTTTTTTCCTTTTAGTTCTGTATCTCTAGCTAACCTCGGTTTCAAAAACTGAGTATTAAAATAGATAATTGTGAATCGCCATTTAAGGACCATTCTTCGTTCTAGTTTGATGTTCAACTGCGTACAATAAGTTCTTACAACTAAGGTGTATGCTCTTCATTTTGTTGTATAATTCATGCATGGAGACATGCTTACTTGTGCCATGGTGCAGAAAACTACTTTACTAGTTTTAGTTGAAAGGATTACCAAGGATGAGATCATGAGATTTTGCAATGTGTGATGTTCAAAACATCAAATGATGGACCTCCTTGAGTAGGCGAGCTTATTGTGTGGACATTTAGCACACTGGAAGATCAACCCAGACAATTAAATCAGTTTTGCCACCTCTTTGGTGCGGCTAGCCCATGCTTTATGCCTTACGGAGGATCTTATTAACTTACCCTTCTCTAAGTAGAGCTTGAACTTGGACCTCTAAATAATTGTCAGTGGGCCTAATTTTCGAGTTACTGCATCAATTAGATAAAGGACCATATTGTGTTGGATGATCAGATTCATAAGAATGATGAAATGTAGCTTCATTCCTTTCATTCATAGAGTACTTCTATGCCTAATTGGGGGAACACTTTGATTTTGGTATTTGTTCATGTATTTTGGGGATATGGTAGGAGAGAACTAATCATTAAACTGTAGAATGCAACCATCATAGGAGTTGCAAATATAGAGAAGCCATTATTTTTAATTGAGTCTTATTACAATCAATTAGTCTGATTATTGTTTCTGTGAGAGGCTCTGTAGCCTGGGATCGAAACGGGTATAGCAAGTGCTAAGCTCCTAGATTCAGGGAATTTACTGTATATAGTTGTAAGTGAATTCGGTGGGTTCTCATTGGATGCCATCACAGACAGAATTCTGGTTCCTAGAGATTTTGCTCTTCATATTCATCCAAAATACAAAAAACCGAAGTTTGAAGTTATTAAGTAGCCAAGCCAAAGTTTCACCTTACTTGTGAGAACTGACACTCTTATTTTTCTTTGACTGCAATGCTTCAAGTTTCAGGCAGGTGAGAATCTGAAGAACTCCAAACAACTGTGAATATGGGTTCTCATGAAGCTCAGATGAATCCAAATTAGCAGGTACCTGTCTTTTCATTTGGTTACCTGAAAAACAAGTGAAGGACAAATTCTGAATTGGTTTTCACCTGAATTCTCTCTCAAACAGATCCCAAGAGGAAAGGATTTGTTTTACAGCCCATTTGCCTTCTTCTTCTTTTTTTTTTTTTGGCTAAAACATAGAATTTTGCAGAGTTCTAGAGAAGCTTGAATTCATTCTGGCTCAAATAGATTCTAATAAGAAAGAGAGAAAGAGGGAAGTAAGAGAATATGCATATGTTTATGAATGTGTTTGTTGATGATCATCTAACCATAATCCATTTCTCATGAAAATGTTAATGGGAAGAAAGATGGTTAGATGACCATCAACAAAACATAATCATATATGCAAACAAAACCCACCCAGCCATGCAGAATCATCCTCAAAGTTTTCTAGTTCATCAATCAATGTGTTAAAGAGTTGTTGTTTTGTAGTAAGGGAAAAAGTGAACATATATAATAATAGGGGGTTATCCCCAAGGAGACGTACCAACAAAGAACAGCATATGCTTTGAGAATAAACCTTTCTTTTACCAGACTTTACTTGTAGCTTTTAATGAAGCTTGACCTTTAGTTTCTACTTTCAACAGTAAAACAAAAGGACAAGTCAATGAATGAGAGAGATAGATGTATATAAGGGAGAGCGGTTCAAGTGACATCGTTATATTGACATTTACCGATATATAATGGCTTGTGGGGGCCATGCGTAGGTGAATGAAGGGCTGTTATTCAATGAACATGATCTACATGGTGGGGAGAATATCTAACTAAAAATCAGTTCATTCTAAAACTTGTAAGGCTATGATTCAATTATTGAAAATCAACGATGATTGAATCATTCATTTTTTCCGTTAAATGGCATCAATGGATGACGGGATTACAAGTTTTAGAATTAATTGATTTTCAGTGAGGATGATATACATATTTATAAGAACATCCTCACAAAAAATTAATGTGGACCCTACTGGTCATGGTAACGATGATGTCAAGTATCACTATGACGATGTCACTAGAACTGCTCTATGTTTATATATATCTAGAGAGAGACAATCCAATTTATCCAAACCGTTGAAAGATTCTTCTTTGTTTTGCTACTGTTTATTGTTGTTTAAAATGTTGTCTAAAACTTCCCACTCTTGGTGGGGACTGGGGACTGGGGACCTACACAAAAAAATCAGCCTGATATATAGCTATTGGATTCAAAAGTCTTTTGTGTAACCGGCTTCTTATACAAATCCAAAAGACTGTAGGACCACATTGAAGCCCAAGTAGAGAAAAAACAAAAACTAGTATCCGAATCCAATTCCAACGGGTAGTTCGAAATCACCAATCAGGGTTGATTTTGTTTTAACATAAGAGCATAGGTTGGTCGAATCTTCATGGGGTCAGCCAGTCTGAAAAGAGTGTCCAATTAGGTCACATGATTCGGCTTGTGTATATCCCCCAATGACACCAGCTAACATTGAAAACAACCTGTAGTACAGCTTACTTGAAAACAACTAAAACAATAAACAATGCCTACAAAATCTTTGAATAAATATATATTATGTTGGTGAATTTGTTGGCTCGTTCTCGTTAAAAGTTTTAAAATAATCTAATTTTTTTATTAGAATAATGTATATAATGAGATAAGGTTCGCCGACTTGGGAATTTTTTATGAAGATGATATACATGATGAGACAAAATTCGCTGACTAGGGATCGGCCGAATCGGCTGTATGTATTCATAGAACATACATCAAAATGCATTTATATTGAAAGAAAAGAGAAATACTAAAATTTACTAATAATGGTTGAAAATCATGTGTCTAACTTAACCAAAATCGTTATAAAACAAAAGTTTGTACAAAACAAAGCTACACTATCAATTTTAAAATCACAACAATGTAGACGTCGCACTCATCCCCTTATAAATTACAACTTTTATGTAGTTAAAATCCAAGAACAAATATTATAAAAGAAAGAAGCATATTGAGAGAACAAAATCTCTCTCTCTCTCTCTTTCTCTCTCTCAATGTAGTTACCAACCACACAGTAACTAGTTATATTCCATGCATGAAAGAAAACAAAATAAGATGATAGGATCAAAGATAGTAAAACACTATATAAGCTAGAAATCCAGATTTTGAAGCCTTCACAGTTGGAAGAACAAGAGGGAGGATTTAATTAATTCATTAAACCATGGGTAGAATTAGAACTTCCAGTTTCTCTCTCTTCCTAGCAGTACTGATCTTGGTTATAGCTCAGGTTTGTGTTGCTGAGACTGGAAAGTTGAGGAGTGAGAAACTATGTAGCCAGTGTTCTAAATGTGATGGAAGCCAATGCCCTGCTAGTGAAGCTTACCCACACATGACAGCCTGGGATGACTCCCTGATTGCTGGTGCTTTACAGTCTGATTATGTGGATATTGGAGACAGAGGTGTTTACTCAGTTCCTAATGTCAAGGGTGGTGAATCTGAGAATTACAATGCCTACTATGGATGGAAAGCGACTGCCGGTTCCTCATCAGGCTATCACTGGTACTCTCTTTGCCTTTTCCGTCTATTCAATAAAATTTCTGCTTATCAAAAAACAATAATTTGATTCTGATTTTAGTACTCGAATAGGTAGAAACAGAACTCGGAAACATGTTTTCGGTTTTCAGTTGGTTCTTGGGCATTTTGATCCTATGTCAGACCATACTTACCGGAAACTCTACCCCACCTTGGGTACCGTGTGCCGGATTCTTCGTACCGGTTTTGGATACTCTAGCGAACTAGTACTCTAAATTTGGTGTCCCCAAATCTTTCACCTTGATTTTTCTAAAATTTAAAAGACAAAAAGTCTAACCGATTACCTAGTTAACTAGTTTTTATTTCTTGATGAGTATGAACCTATTGGTTGTAGGTTTGTCTATGTATATACGTAATATAAGACATATATATATTTTTTTTATAGTTATAGCATCCTGAAAAAGAGTTCTAAAATGAACCACGACCCAAAACTACGTATCGAAGAGGTATACCCCTAACGTACCGCGTACGCACAAAGTAGCGTACCGCGTACCCGTACCCGTACCACGTATCTGAACGAACCGCGTTTCAGGTAACATGGTGTCAGACATTCGGCTCTGTTTAGATCAATTTCAGTCTTCATGAAAAGAATTTTAATTTGATCATGATGTGTCACAGGTTTAGCAACTACATGGATAAATGTTCAGGGGGTCAGAGCTATTTGAGTGTGGACCAGCACGGCAAAGTAGCGCTTCGCTCGTTGAGCTCCCTCACAAGTCTAGCTCAAGCTGACTGGAAATCGATCGTTCCACCCCCAAATTTAAGCCACAGTGAATTCCGATTCTGGGTCTCTCACAGTACTGGGAAATGCTTGACAATTTTTGGAGGGAAAACAAAAAAGCGAGTTTTGGGCGTTGCCGATTGCAAGTTTGATGGCTCCAACCTTGCTCAACTATTCGCTTTTCGATTCCACTACCATAAAGCCTTCTGCTGCTGTGGTCTCTTCAACAACTAAATTTTTCGATGATCAGAGATTGTAGCCAAAGATCTACAAGACGGTTGATAACCGTTGCCAAATCCCTATTCTATAGTGTCACAAATTCAAATTATAGTTCAAACAATTTCATATAGTAGAAGTACTAATTGTAATAATAAGGGAGGTTATATACAGAAAACATATAGACCTCTCTTACTTGAATTGTGTCTCAATCTCAAAACTATACATCACTTCAGTCCCAGAACTCAACTTTTTAATGGCATAAAAATGTCTTTTTAACTTTCATTTTATTAATTGAACAGTTGAACTCAAACTTGTCTCTTAATTCATGAATTTAGTACAGAGACTTTAGATTTTAGGGCTTGGTTTTATTGAAAAAATACCAAGTTCCAAAAGCCACAACAAAGATGATTAGGGGAATAAGGTATTCAAACAAGTTCATGGAAGCAGAGGAGGAGGGATTTCTTCCTTTTATTGTGTTTGGTGCAACAAATCCTACTCCTTCTCTTCTCACAACCTTTGAACTTTGTTGGTTTCTGGTGTCGACGGTGCCGGAATTACTAGTACCTTCTAGAACGCCGATCAAGTAGCTACTCAGCATGCTGGTGGCTGTGGAACTGTGACCCACATCTTCGAAAGCGTTTGTAGCATCTCCATTGGCTTTAAATTTCAATACAAAAACCAAGTCTCAAGAATAATTATGACATTCTACAGATCGATGAACTATATACATATTGAAAGAAAACAAAATTAAGATATTATTAGACATCTAAAGTTAACCATCAATTTTACCGACGATTACGAGCAAGAAATTGTCGTCGCAATAAGATCATTGAAACAATCTCATATTGTTTTTTTTGTCAATGAAGTCATATTAATATTTCATGTACTTCACTGATATTGTTTTCCAATTTGTTAACCCTACTATTATGATTTATAAAAACCAATGTCAAGCTTAATTAACAAGACAAATTAAAGTTGATACTCTTAAGTTACTTAGTTATGTTGAACCACTGACTTGCATGCTTTAAACCAAGCAGTGATTTGTTTCTTTTTTCATTAAATCTTAAAAATTTCTCAAGTTCAATTATTATTATTTTTTATCAAATCACAGATTGAGATTGGGAACCAGAATTGTAAGCATAACAGGGTAAGATCTGCTTTGTCTAATTAAGACTCTAAATACATTAGTAATTAACCAAACAAAACTGGATTGAAACCCCTGTTTAATTAAGTACGTAAATCAGTTTCATTATAAAATTTAATATATATATAATATAACAGAATCAAACATGTCCTGAATCAAATAGGGAACTTCTTTGACATAAATATTTTACATCTAGCTTTGTGCTGCAAATTTATGTATCCACCCTTGTTTCTTCTTCAATTTATTAATTTCTCCTGATGGATATTAAGGATCAATAATGATTTCATAGAATAACATTTAATTAAGATGAAATTAAACTAAAAAATTAATTAAAAAAGATGATCATGTAAATGAAAGTTATATACTTGGCTAGCTTGGGAGGATGGATGTAAATGAAAATTTTGTAAACTTACCTGAAGCCTCCAATAGAACATCTTCTCCTCCTGGATGATCTTCCAAAAACATGGTCACATCATAAACCTGCAGCATGCAGTATTCATTCATTCATTCATTATTTTGAATTATATATATAAAACCAGGGATTTGAAATAACTGAGATCATCATCTCTGATATCTTAATTATTCTAAATAAGATGGTAAACAAATTAAAGAAGAAATTAAGAATGAAGAAAAGAAAGAAAGAAATAATAAGTGCATATATTTAAGGGATGATGGTATACTTTGCCATGGATGAGAAGCCAGCAATCAGATTTTGATGAATGGAGAGAGATCTCTGATAAAGTAAAAGCTTTGTGTTCTTCCACTTCCATTAATTATTAATTGTGTTGCAGAGATGAAGAAAATGATCAGATGATGATGATGATAAAAACTTCAACTTCAAATTCAACTTCAACTTCAACACAATAAGTAGTAGAGAAAAATTAAAGAACCAAATAATTAAAACTAGTATTAATGTTTTTATGGGTAGTAAGTAGTAGGTGAGGATGGGAGACTTAATTCCTTAATAATTATTTAGACCCCCTCCCCATATTTAATTACAAGACTTTTTCTTTCTTTCTAATTATTATTTTTTTTTTTAAGGAGAAAAATAAAGTAAAAGATGGTGAGTCAGAGTTACATACTGTACCACCAAATATATTGTCCAAAGCTAGCCTGCTCAGCACCCACACACCCAAAATTATTCTATTTCTATTTAGAGTATTGGGTCATCCATTTATTATCCATTGGTTGGTGGTTATAATATGTGGGTATATATTATGTTTAATTAAAACAATTTCTAAACAAAACGTTAATTAGGTAGTAGTGTAGTACTGTAATTGGGATTTATATATATTAATGTAGTCCATCATGATCATGATCAGCTCCGAATAAAATTTCATTTGATGTAACTGTTGTGACCCACAACTCAAAGTCAGTCATATATATATATATATATATATATATACATCTTTCATTGGATCCAGAAGAATATTTATTCCATCCGATAGGGGACAGGGGGAGATACAATATCACTGTCGGATTCGGATAATTAGTCCCTTTAATTTCATTGCTCTTTCATTGTTCACCTTCAACAACCAATCCAAAATATTATTTCTATGGTCTGGATTTAAGGGTGATGGTAATTACCAATAAATAAATAAATAAATAAATAAATAAATGGTCGTTATTAAAAGGACACTCCAAATTGGATGGAGGCCAATCTAGGTTTGCGCGGATGGTTAGGTATCCCTTTCCTAATAGGGGAGGTCTTGAGTTCAAGTCTTTGGGTTCCTCATGTAATGGTTCAAACTATAAAAAAAAAAATCCGCGATCCAAAAAAAAAGGTCGAGTTCAAAAGATGACTAATGATGAGGGAGCTCAAAATGATTTTACCAATTTTGGGAGTAATTATTTAGACCTACGTCCAACTTTGGCAAAAGTACTAGGACTAGCAGTGGTAGTTGAAGTTGTTTCAAACATAGCTTTTAATTACAAACAAACATTTTTTCTAGTAAAGATGATGTTTTAAGAAGGTCAAGAATTTAGGCCCCTCTAAGGCAACACTTTTAAGAGTTCTTTTTGTTGAGAATAGTCTTTAACTTTGATATGAAAGCCTTGCAATTTAATATATAATGATTTTGGACCACTCTACTCATTGTTAATATATTAGTTTTTAGTTGGATGCCTACAAACTTAATATGGTATTAGAGCAGACCTATACGTGATAGGTCCAAAGACCACATGTGTTTCACGTCACCCAATAGAATTTCAGGTGAGGGGGCGTGTTGAGAATAGTCCCACATGAGATATAAAAGCCTTACAATCCAATATATAATGATCATAGGGCACTTCACTCATTGCTAATTAGTTTTGATTGGATGACCACATACTTAATACTTTTAAGGGGTTTAAGCTATCTAAATGGAAACCTAACAAAATTTTATATCAATCGTCCTGTAGGATATTGTTGTAAGTTAGTAGGGGTGGGCATCGGTCGATGTCCGACCTAATTTGAACCATCCATAACCGATCCAAATTAGGTCGGTTCTTTTTACTTTTCCCTCCACTACCAATCCGAACCTAATTGGATCGGATTAGATGGTCGTTTTAGTCGATATATTTTTTTTTCTCCCAATGTCGTTCACAAGTTACAATATTTATTTATGTTTAGAAACTTAAAAGTGGAACATGCATCCATTCTAAAAAAAAATCTTTCTTATAATTATTTTTAACATTTAAAAATAACCTACACTTTTTTTCTTTTTTTTGAAAAATTATAAGGTTATTAGATACAAATATATGTAACCACTAAGACCACCAATTAGAGTATAAGAAGAATTAGAGTGGAAAAAGAGGATAGGGTTTCGCGAAGAATGTGGCTTAAAATTTTTAAGGTTTAGGTATTTTGTATTCTTCTATTTAGTTTTTATGTTTAAAAAAAATAAAAGTTGTAAGATTTAAGCATTATAATTATAAATAAAATAAAAATATTAAATATTTACTAAAATAATATATACACATGTATTATTCAGTTGGTTCTGTTTAATCGGTTTTTTAGATGACACATCTAATAACTAATCCAATCCGATCGGTTTTTAAGAATTTAAAACCAAGCCAATCCAACTAGCCAATTGGATCAGATAAAATCCAGTTGGATATGATTGGTCGGTTCAGCCCGCATTTGCCCACCCCTATAAGTTAGCATTATCCTTTTTAACCTGTGGAACAGTTATCCACAAGCCCATCTTTATTGTTGAATTTGTAGAATACCACCAATTGAGTTTTGCTAGAATAACACCAGAATTTGACACCAAAAGATTACATCTGCTTTTTAAAAGTGGTATGAGGGGCTGAAATGGAATAATATTTTTTCAACAACTGTTATGATTGGTTTCCAATCAATAAAATAAGCAGATGTAATCTTAGATGTCAAAATCTGGTGTCCCTCTAGTAATGCCCCCACCAATTTGAGGTATCCCACTACACTCGCCCATTATGGCATTATTTCCGTTGGTCAATGAAATTGGACTAAGGTCAAGGGGCATCCAATTACAAAACATTGGGGGCTGGGCAACATATCTCCGAATGAGTTTAGAGAGAGAGAGAGAGAGTAGGGATGGAGCTTCTTCTAAAGCAGCTTCCCGTCTCACGTTGTGCTGCGGCAACATGGTTTCTCTTCTCCAAATCACCCAGAAGATGTCCAACTCTACCTGGTATTTCTACTCGTCCACTGCATATACCCCAGCTCATAATTTCTCTGCTTAATTTGCTCTATAACATTGCGCTTCTCGACATAGTTTCCATTTCCTCTTTTTACGTTTCTGTTTGGATCTTTCAGCACTTTTTAGGGTACTGTGTTTGCTTCTGAAGTTACCCTTCAATGAACCTATGCTGAATTTTACGTGCTCTAAAGAGAACCCTTTCTGATTTAATGCAAAAAAAAAAAAACCCATTTCTTTTTTTTCATTTTTGTTCATCTTTTAGTAATAATACCTTCTGATTGTGTTTTTTTTTTTGGTGTCTCAGTGACATGGGTCAGTACCCATATGCTGTTTCCTATTAGAACCTATGCTGTTTCGAAGTATGGAAAGATTCAAGCACAGAAGAAGTAAGCTTCATTTAATTTGAGCTGTTCTGTTCTGTTCTGTTCTATCATTATTTCCATTCAGTTTTTGTTCTTATTTATGTCATGAACTTATGTTATAATTAGAGTTGTTCTCGATTTACAATATTTATTGGTATTGGGTGTTTATTTATGTAAGAATATTGACCAGTTTCTATTGGTTAGCTTAAGCTGCATTTGGTTTTGGGCAAACAGATTGTTTGCTCATTGGAAATCTCGTCTTGCTCGAGTGAGTTTAAAATCTTAAAGCTTCTGAAATCAAAACTCTAGGTTACTTTTGGCTCAACCATTTGATTATATGTGGAGCAAGCTAAAATAAACAAGCTAATTTCTTTCTTAACTCGAGTAGAGTATCTGTTGGTGTTTTTTGTTTTTTTGTTTTAAGTATTCTATGATGGTGATTGTTTTGCTAATTTAGAATCGAGCATGCATATCTAAGAAAGAAAACCACAAACTTACCAAAATCGAGAAGCTGAATTACTTCCTCTTCTACTTTGATCTCTTGAAATGGGAAGGAAAATCTTGGGAATCAATTTGTGAATAGATGAACCCTGAAACTCGTTCTGTGATTGAAAAATCTTCTTGAATCCTTCAAATTTGAAATCAAAGCCCTTTCCTTTGCAATATTAAGATTTAAGATCTATAACCATTATAAAATCACTTGAAACCCTATAAACGATGCCTTCAGCTTGCTTCTTGGACCTGGTAAACAGGTGAACAACAACCTTAGTCTTCCTCAACTCATCCGTGCAGTTAAACTTTTTCATCATTTACAGCAAGCCAATGCAGCCATAATGAAATTGGCTGTGGTGATCAGTGTCTTTCTTCTTGTCATTGTCTACTGTTGACATTTTCAGGAAAAGGAGACTGGATGAAATTTGTCTTGAAAGGTTTCAGCAGTACAGTCGAACCTTTATACAGTCATGGATCCTACAGGGTGAGTTTCATTCTTGAGTTGCAAGCTGCCTTTCTGTTCTTATTATGTGCTTTGTAGAGGAGAGTAGAAAGTAACTAAAGTGGTGATATTTCCTAATATCATGCATTATATTTTAAAACAGTATTTTTTTATTACATACATCAGTAGATGTGTAAAAACCAAAGGACTTTGCATGCCAATGCTGTACTTCACAATGTGATTTAGTTTATACAGATTCATTTTATTTGTATATGAATACATCTTTCTTTAGAATATGCAGCGGATTTTAATCGAGAGAACTTGATCTAAAACCAGTAATTTTTTTTTGACAAGTAAAATTAATTCTTTCTTCTCTTTTTGGCATAACCTATGATGCCCATATACGGATACTGGAAGTTGCTCTCTTCTTATTATTATTGGGTCTCTTTATCACTCTAATTCTGCCTAAAACCCATTTCAGGCAAAGTCTTTGTGGATGGAAAAGTTGTAAATAAGGCTGGAACACCCGTCTCTGATAAAGCAGTAGTAGAAATAAAGGCTGAAGTCCCAAAATATGTATGTAGGTGATGACTCTTCAGAAACTACCAACCTAGTAGTTTAAATTTTTTATTTTGCTTTATGACAAACTTGGAAACTCATAAGGAGATTCGTTTGTTCCATGATTCATGCTTCAAACACAGGGCAGGATACAAGTTAGAAGCAGCCATTGAACAACTAACTGTTGATGTTGCCGGCAAAGTAGCTCTAGATTCAGGGTTGTCAACTGGAGGATTTACTGATTGCTTGCTTCAGTATGGAGCATCATTTGTTTATGGAGTTGACGTAGGATATGGACAGGTATTTTACTTCTACTGCTCATGAATTTTCATTCTCAAAATTCTCTTAAATGTGTCGAAAGGAAAAATAAAAAAATGTGTAGCTTTCTCACCATATTTTTCTCTATCACGGAGGTGGATTCACGTGTAGGCTTTTACCTGTTGGGCCAGACTCACGTGCACTAATAAGGATCATTCAATTGATTGAGTATCTCTTTGATGATCCATAACCCTAAAATTACAAAATTCAGTTTCATTTTTTTTTTCTTTTTGATTAGTAGAATGGACTATTTTGTACTTGTTCCTTTAATTTTAGGTGCCCATTCAGAAGTAGCTAAATGGATGCTTAGGATCTTCTGGTCCTTGCGAATTCTGGGATGTGGTCAATCTAAAAGACGACCCATTGTTAAATACTAAGAATCAAGGCCACTAATAGTACATGGACAGCTATTAGCCAATTATATGATTCATCCATTTATATAACATCACGAAAATCTTATATAATATGAATTTCAACGACTTGATCAGGTCTACCAAAACAACCTACTGTTTCTTTTTCTCTTTAGATACGTAGGTATGTTGGTTTACATTATATATTCTTCTTAGTTTCAGTTTTTTTTCATATCTCTAGAATCCGAGTTCTACTTATTTCCTCTTTTCTGTTCTTTTGCTTCCTAGACATTTTCATGGGGTTTCTTGGTTGTAATCATGATAAGAAATAATTATTTCTTTATCAGGTGGCAGATAAAATTCGTCGGGATGAACGTGTCTCTGTTATAGAGAGGACAAATTTAAGATATCTTTCTGAACTCCCACAAAAAGTGGACTTGGTGACTTTGGACCTTTCATTCATCTCCATACTCCTGGTAAGCTTTAAGATAGAATCAAATGCCTGCAGTGGTATAAGAATATTATGCGGCAATATTATCCCTTAATTGTGTCTTATTTCTTGTTTGGTATGCCAAGTTTATTTAATGAGCCTTGAGATTTTTTTTTTATATAAATGAAGGTGATGCCTGCTGTTGTCAAAGTCATGAAAGACGAAGCCACACTAGTTACATTGGTTAAGCCTCAATTTGAGGCTCACAGATCCCAGGTCAGTAATTTCATTAAAATTCCTTCTTATGGATGAAATTTAGGTAAATCTCCCTTTGTTTTCTTGGTTGACCTTTGTTTGAGCTTCCTATCGAGTAGTGTATTGCAACTAGAAAGCCCATCTTAAGTAATTCAAGGTCTTCATTGTGTCTTTCGCAAAGTAGGTTCGTTTTCCTAGAAGATGCTCCAATAGCAGAGAATATGACAGAAAAATCACAATGTACCTTCATAGAACATAGTCTAAAATCCCATAGTTGACATCAATTCAGTATAACTTGGCGCCGTCTATATTCTATAATCTTCCTTTTCTTCTTAACCTAGTAACAATTGAACTCATACCCATAGTTGTTACAAACTCACTCTCCTCTATCTCATACTCTATGGATTTTACTCTACCAGTAGTTGAATGACTCGACTTATTTAACATTGACAAAACCTTTGGCATGCGCAACTTGTTTTGCACGTACAATGTGCTTGATAAGATAGAGCTTAAAGCATTGATTCATCACACATATTTATGCATAATTACTTCTTTTGTTTTTCTAGCCATAGTTTTTTATACTCTTTTCATTTTTTGCTTTTGCAGGTCGGAGGAGGTGGCATAGTTAGAGATCCCCTAGTTCATAAGGAAGTATGAGTTCTCCTTTTCATATCAATCCTTATTAAGCTCAAGGGAAAGCCTAATGTTAAAGAGCTTTTTGTGAGGATTAATCCAGCAATTGCAGAAAACGGATGCCATGCTTAATTGAACCTATCTTTACCTTACCTTTATTCACATGTGCTGTTTCTTCTTACATGTAGGTTCTTGAGAGGATCATTAAGGGCGTTGAGAATTTTGGGTTCTGCCGCAAAGGGTGGATCGAGTCTCCCCTTAAGGGTGCTGAGGGTAACACGGAGTTCCTCGTTTGCTTTCACAGAACAGCTGCTGAGAAGACAGCGGAATAACTCTGTATAACAACAAGAACACCAAACAAAATGCTTGGATTTGATTTGAACCCTTGGACAGGTTGGGGGACTTTAAATTGAAACCTCGAAGAAGATTTAGTAAAAGAATGTTCAGGATGCATGCCTCTATCCCTGCACTCTACTTGCACACTTCTAGCAGAAGCAGAAGGAAACTTGCTTAATGTGAGAGACTGGGCATCTGGAGGGGAAAATTCAGGACCAGAGCATCTGGCTTTCATCCTCATAAAGTTTGGGACCTTGGTGTTAGTGAAAGTGTTGGGTTGAAAACAATTTTTCAAGGGTACCAAATAAACACAAACATAAATATTCCTCATCAGAGAAGATGTACCTCTACTGTAATATTATCCTGTGTTATTTCTAAAACGGATTCTTTGATTCTCACTTAAGCTGTTTGGTGGGTGGTGAGATTTCAGTATCTTGTAAGATATTCATGATTGGGAAGTTCAATATCCTGATCAGAAGTCTAGTTTACAGAGTCAACAATTTTTTGGAACACATACCTTAATTGAAGTTATTACATTTCTTTCATCACTGTACAATTTTTCTGTTTGTACTGTACAAATAAATTAGTCATTAACTTCATTAGATAGAGTAACACTGTTCACAGGGTACAACGGACAAGAGTTATTAATCATTTCAAGAGGGATCCTCAGACCAACCGCCTGACCAACAACTGATAGCCAAGAGACCAAATATTGCTGCTGGATTGTAGGCCCATCTTTAGTTTGTGAATCACCACCAAGAAACAGTAGCTTCATCCATTCACTGGTACCACAAGGATGCAACGTGTACCATGGCCGATTTAAGTACGGATGCTCCTGCCATGAATAAGACAATAGAAGTTTTAGAATTCTTCATAGATATCAATTCCACCTCTACATCACAATTTCACAAGCTCAAGAATGGCCGCAAAACTTGATAACTTATCGTTCTGCACCAAAAAGTGTCAAGAAACAGCAACATGTACACAAAAGAAGCTATTTTTATAAGCAAGAGCAGCAACAAACTTGAAGAATCTCGTATATAGAACTAATAAAAGATTGAAGCAGATGATATTTTTAACTTACTGTTGTATCTGATAAATTATACCACAGACTATTTTCCACTAGCCCAGCTTGCTATAATTTTCAGAAAGGCAAAAATACCATGGACCTCACATGATATATTCATACTTGCCCCCAAGCAAAAGTACTTTGTTTTGGATTCTTCGGGTCTCTATCCCAGCCAAGTTGCCTTGGAAGTTGACACAGCTATCTGCTGTGTTGTTTCTGTATGCAGTTCCTTTACGTTTTCTAATACGTATAAGATCAATCAATAAAACTTACTACAATTCCTTTAATATTAGACCATCTAAATGTACTTCGGTATCAATCAATAAAATCGACTGATAGACGGAGTTGGTGAGAAGAAAAAGTACCTCTTGAGTCATAAATGTCCACTTTGATTCTCTGAGTATCTTCAAGGAGTTTAAAGGAAGGTCTCTTTCAATTTCATCCAATGCCAAAAGTTGTCCATCTACACATCATATAACAGCTTAGTGTGATATTTTCACTTGGAAATTGGAAATGCATTCAACCATGGATTTGAATATCAATATGCATACACATAGACAGTGAGAACCATAATAAAGGTGCATATAACTCTAGTTTCTCTACTACTAAACTTCTAGATCTAACTCTCTACCATCTGCTCTCTCTGAAAGTATAAGAGAGTTCTGTCCTAAAACCCCTAATATACTTTCTATCAGATCAGTTTCCTAATCAAACACAATCTCTAGAATTACAAACCGATGAACCAAATGCATAGTCCAGTGCTAAGCTCCAGCACGTAGAGGGAGTGACTTGTATCATAGGATGTAGGAGCAACTATGTTTCATTTTGGGGGAGGGGGTTAGAAATTTTAAAAATTAAAGCAAAACTGGACAAAAGACATAAATGCTGGATACCGCTTGTGTGGGAGAAATTACATGGTTGAACTATGTTTTTCATAAACTTCTTAGAAATTCTATCAAAAGATCTAATAATATAAGGGTATCCAGTTAAAAAGAGTTTGATCAGAGACACATCCTGATTTTCTGTGAATGGTCCTAGCAACACAACCGTTGATATTCGCTGGTCTGGGAACCTATATTTGTATCAAAGGTGAACTAAAAGTTGGAGCACTATAGACCACCCACAACATCATTAACTTTATGTGAACTTCTCATAATGTTCAAAGTTTCAAAATGAAATAATGCTTTTGAGTAATTTCCACAGTGAAGAGATCATTCCTAAGAGAAAATAATCACTTAACTCATCACCGTTTAAGCCTACAAGCATGCATCAACGGCTCCCCAACCCATCAAATTCTATTGAAAATTTCACGCATGTGAGATTATTTTTTCTTACTACTAATTCAACAACTTATGTTTATGGAATGTATCATATTGAGTGGTAAAAGCTAAGCATCTATTGTTTCAAAATGATATGGTTTGAAAGATACAAACTTACCAGATTGGTACCCACGGAAATATAGTACTGGCACCCTGTATGAATTGCTATACACTATATGGAAATCATAGAAATGCATTTCTTGATCATCACTCTGAACCTTAGAAACAAAAGAAAAGAGCTAGGGTCATTCCATCAATAGAGATGTGAACTTAAGACGAAATAACAGGTATATGATATTAATGCTCAAATAATGATCCACTTCGCTAAGTAAACCTCTGTAAGACAATATAAGCCAAATCTAAAGATAACAAAGGGTATACCAAGGTGGCATTATCAACAGGTTCTTCCTTCCCACAGTTGACAAGCTCTTCCTTAGCAGGAGAACTTTTATAACTACAAAGAACATCAACTAAGTTGTTAAGAGCTTGAGTCTCAATGGAGCACCGATGACCGACCTCATTAGAACTGAGCTGATAGAAGTTCTCTAGAGATAGATACCCATCAACCTGAAAGACGAAGAAAATAGAAAAGAACGAAGGAAAACAGGAAATCAATCTCTTGTCTTGGAGTAGGAAATTGTGCAAATGACAAAAAAGAAATCATTAATACAATGCTAGAGGGATCATATTTTCGGACTACATTAGCAAAACCCCGCCACGTGATGTGGACAGAACATGTTAGACGTCGTGAACTAATATTCCATAATTATTTTCTTTTATCCCCCACATCTTGTGGTTTGCTAATGTGGATCCGAAAACATGGTCTTTCTCTAGCATTTCTCATACCCCATTATTTTACCTCAGAATCAGATGAAGCAACCCAAAATGGTCTTCTGGGACATGGAACCCATGTCCATGGAGGGAATACAGGGTTTATAACTTTCCACTTCTTGGAAAGAGTTGTCGCAGCAACACGAAAGTCACTTGATGAGAGTGTCCCATCCCAAGAAGAACAGATATCCATGGGGTTGGCTTTATTACTTGAAACTTGTAAAACATGTGAAGAAAATTATAAAACAGAAGCATGGAGTGGCATGGAATACAAGAAAATTATAAAACAGTAAATTTTTTTTCTACCCACCAGCTAGCAAGCAGCTAATACACAGCATACACCAGATTGTTTCAAGTTCTTGAACCACTGGCGTAAAAGAATTCGTACTTCTTAATGCTTTTTTTTTTTTCTCCTTATCGAAGCAATTAGAAAATGAACTAGCTGTAACTAACCACTATCTTAATATAACTAAACCCTAAACCCTAAACACAAAAAAGTTAAAAGAGGCACAACTCTCAACTCTCAGGGTGCAGTGAGACAATCAACCAAATTACACCATTCAAACCCAAGTTAATCTTAGCAATTGGGAATTTAACAGAAAAAAAAAGGGCAGATTTTTTTTTTTTTGTTTTCAATTGACAGATCTAAGATAATGTCGAATTCTTTCTTGTTTTCACAGATCATTACACGTGCTTAATAATCAGTTCAATTGCATCTTTGTCTTGATATTGTGATTCAAGGACGTTATGAACAAACAGGGAATTTTGATTTTTCACAATCAAATAAGGTCAAGAAAAGAAAGAAGAGAATGATCAGTATGTATGTATGTATGTATGTATTATCTATCCAAATCGAATGTTAAAACGAAGAAAACAAAGAAGAAGAAGCATGAATGAATGGACGAATAACAAAGAAAAGAGAGGAAAAAATAATACCAGATAAATCATCCAAACCAAAATCAAAGTAAATTAGGTAAATTCAATCCCAATATCTCTTAACTCTCGAATACATCTTTGGGTGACTCATCAGAATCAGAGTCGATCATGAAGAAAGTTGTGAGAAAACCAGAACCAAGAAAATTGGGGCGGGGTTGTTGAATCGAGCTCCTTAAAAACAGTGGAACCGGTATACAGCGGTTTGGCCTTGGGGGGTGTTTGTTTTTTCCAGTAATTAGAAGTTTGGTTCCCATTCCACTAACAATAAAGCTTTTTGGCCCGACCAAATGACAAAACAAATGCCAGATCCTTATGTGGCAGGGTGAGACCCACCACTTTTCTCCTCCTAAATGTATTATGAGGAGGTTTCCAACTTATGTGGCAGTGGGACCCACCATGCCACATAAGAATCTGGTATTTGTTTTGTCATTTGGTCGGGCCAAACAACAGCTCTCTTCCATTAAATAGTTCCACTGTTTAGTGGCTTATAAAAGCTGTTTGTTTTTTTCCACTATTTAGAGGTTATGTGTTTGTTTTTCAATCAATGCCTAATCGGGCATCAGTTTGCCCTTGTCAAACTAACATCAAGTTTTCAACCTTTCACTAAACATTCAAACATAACAATAATATCAACCCTATAAACTGTGATAGTGTGATGTGATTTCTGTGGTTTTGATTAATTTTTTTCATTTAGGAATCTGTTTGGAGAGATAAGGATTGAACAAAATTGCTAGCGTGACACCAAAATAAAAATGGTGTAAGGCTACACCAAAGAGTTAGGGCCCACTCTAAGGTCTGATTTTTTATGAGAAAGTTTTTTTCGCCATTTAGAAAAAATAAAAAAAATTAGTACTTTTTCTTTTACCTTTCTTTCTTCTCTCTCTTTTTTTTTCCCCTTTTTTAAATATCAATTATAATTGTACCTTTTGAAATTTCAGGAAAGAAAAGAAAAAAAAGAAAAAAAAGTTTCAACAACATGAATCCAAGCCAGCCAGCTGAAGGCTTGCATGAGTTTCAGAGAAAGATAGAATTTTGATACAAACGCTTCCCAGTCTCTCTCAAACACAATATATACAGCACTGCTTCCTAAAAATATACAATGGCCTACCAAAAAAGAGAAAAATACAATGCACCACGGGGGTTGGCGTTGGTGTTGCGGGTGCTGCCATCCAACTGTGAAGTTCTAAATTACAATCTCAAATGTATTGCAAGCCTGACATTGAATGTAGAGTGCAGTTAGATTGAATCTGGTCTCCATGCAGAACGTTGGTGTTTTTCTGCATCCTCTATCAAGATGTTCTGTGTGTGCTTCTCCTAGCCGCACCCGCAAATATTCCAAATTAACCTAACATACCCACCAACCTCAAAATTATTGCCCATATAACATAACACATAAGCTGATACCAGTTAAAGAGGATTAATAATACGGATAACTTGCATTTGTAAGTTATAACTGTAGTAGAGTTTTCGTGATAATCAAAGAGTAATGTCACATGATTTTATCATGTAGGGGTTAGTAGGGAGGGAACCACAAGTACTGGAGATTGTACCTCATCGGCTCTATTAAGTCGAAACTTGCATCGACTGCAATGTATAAGATTAAGATTCTCTTGTAGCTCTCCTTTCTTGCAGATGGGGCACCAAATCACGTTCTTGCATACCTACCACCCACGTTGGGATACTCTAATTAATGATTTAACGAAGATTAAAATGGAGCGCACACACAAAGTATAAAAATAAAGATAACAATGGATTATTCTATCTACATCAGGAGCAAGTAGAGAACAAAATCAAGTGTAGACAAAACCAAATGCAGATTTGGGTGCTTGGTGCCGGCAAAAACTCTACACAGATGAAGACTTATAGTGCATAGCCGCCACTATTTTGTTGACTTTGCTGGAGGTTACTGGTGAGCATGGTCTTCCAGAAGGTATACTCGAGATAAATAAGTTAACAGTTTTAGTCAGTAAATTCAAATAGGGTTATCGCTGCAAACTAACTCCATTCATTCTGATTCAAATTGATCAAATTTTCAAACATCATCATCAAGAAAGCATACATTTTTTCCAATGTCTAAAATGTGATTTTTCAATCTATTTCTCCTATGGTACATGCAATAATATATGCCACACATGCAAATCATATATGTAGTTGACTGATTATAATATTGTGTATGTATTACTAAACAACACTGTTTATCTTGAAAGGAAAAAAAAAGAAGAAGAAAAAAAACAGAAGAAAAAGAAATAAACTCTAATCTATGAAGTTTCTGCTTCCACCTGGATGGTAACTTAATTCCTCAATGAAAATGATGTTTAGAATAAGCTATGTCAGATGACACAGAATCTAGCTCAACCATCAAAAAAAGAATAAACCTTTTTCTTTTGCAGGTACATTCAGATTGAACAGATTACATATGGTTAGAGGCAGTATATAAACCAATTAATATATGTGCTCAATAATTATAGTTAATTGAACTAATGTATGATTCGTATAAAACGTTTCATGAATACTATAAAAGCAACTTATGATTGATGTTATCAAATATTTAATCCATTTCATAACTTTGCTGAGCAGTTATGAACCTAGAGATGGGACAAACATAGGCCTCGGCATGTAGATATGGTAAGAGAAAGAAATATGGATCAATTTTTTTTTTTTTCATGATAAGTTTATATCAATCAATTTAGAAGCATGTGCCTATGGTGATTGGTGAGAGAAGCCTGAAGCTGTTGAGATAGGAGAGCAAGTTGGCCAAGTTACTGCTCATTTACATTGATACTGAGGGGGTGTGATATCAACTTACCACCAAACATTCAAGGCTATCACATCAAAACCTTTTTACAGAAATACACCTAAACAACTAAAATCACCCAACATGTATTAGAAAATCTAAAATATATTTTAAAATATAATGAAGCAAGAATCCATATTCTATAACTGCAGAAACATATATGTGTAAGGAATTTTGGCAAAATAGTTGTAATTAGTGAGAATTCCATTAGTTAGTGGAGGCACCATTAATGGAGTGGGAACTCCACTAATTGATGGAAACACCACTAATGGAGTGGTAACTTCACTAATTAGTGGGTTTTGTAGTATTAACCCTTACCATCTATAAATAGCAAGGGTGATGGTGCTTGAAGATAACCCAAGTAAGGGATGTGAGGTTGTAAGCTATCAACCTTGGGAGGGTGAGACCAAGGTTGATGAAGCAAGAGAGAAGTGATTGAGCTGTGTGGTTGCCTTGTAAGTTCTAGAGTGAACTTGTGAGTGATTGAGTTGTGTGGTTGCCTTGTAAGTTCTAGAGTGAACTTATGAGTGATTGATTGTGTGGTTTGCTTTGTAATCCCTATGATATTAGTGAAAGTAATTGTTCAAGTGCTAGATTTCTACAATATGTGTGTATCGTCCTCATATATTTTTGTTCATACCTGGTCATCATTTAGTCGCATATGCTCAAAAGCTGCTTGAGCTAAGTAATTATCTTCTTCCTCTTCCCATGTTTCTCCACAATCTTCTTGTTCTGCAATGGTTAGCACGATCAATCAATCTTACCAAAAAGAAAATTGACTAAAGTATATAACTAGCACACAAGTGAAGCAATATTGGACGGACAAGTGTTGGATTTCGAAACCCCATGGCTCTAGTTCAACATTGCCTAAAAGATTATTTCTTTTCGTTTTCTTATATACATTAAGTAGGACTAACAAATTAAGAGTTTTATTTTGTCAAGTGGGTACTTTATTTGTAAAAAGAACATAATATTAGATATGTCTACTTTTACCTGTTCTACTTTGTTCTGCTCTAAGATCCTCATAAAAAATCCTTTGCATTTCTATCATTAGCTCTTCCCATTCACTTTCAGTTGATTGAGAATCCAAACAAAGACCATCATATTCCCATAAAACATCATCGACTTTGGCGGCAGATGTTGAGATTTCCAGGTAGTCATTGAAAGACGAGTCCTTCATTTTTTTCAGTTCATCAGAAACTATATCTCGAAAAGTAGAGTCCATAACCTCCTGTAACCAAGCAAAAGGGATGATTAAATAAGACTGGTTAGAGAAGAACACTGTCCTGATGGACATATTAAAAGGAAACTGATGCATAAGAAACACTCGGAAACAAAACCTCAGAAACAAACAGTACAAATGTTCTGGCATTTAAATAGAAGTGATGGATTTATCCAACACTAGAGTGGCCATACAACAGTTTCTCATGGTCTATAATAATTAAAATCACCTTATTTTTCTCTCAATTGGGAGGGAATTGATCTTATTTGGAAATACATGTTCCCTAAAAAGTAAAGTTGGCCAAAATGCAGCTTTTATGTTAAAATAAAAAATGAAAAAGAATGATATGATGATTATTATCTCGTAGTCTTTTAAGGTGGATTTCTTTGCTGTCTTTATTTGAGCTAGACTGTGCATGACTAGAATCCTGTTAGTTCAGGTGCCATCATGGTGTCGGTCCAGATTGTCCAAAAGTGGGAATGGCAAGGCTGTGGTATAGCAAAGGTAGTTGGTTCAGGTAGAGTTATAAAAGAGAGGATAAGTGATGCATAAGAAGCACTTGGGAACAAACCTTAGAGACCCTCAATACAAATGCTTTGACAAGTAAACAAAAAAGATATGACTTATCCAACACTAGAGTAGACAGTACCATTTTCAAGGTCTATGTTTAATTAAAATCACTTTATTTTTCTCCTCATTGAGAGGGCATCGATCTCTTTGTATAGACATGTTGAGTAAAAGGTAAATTGGCACCAAAGAGCAGCTTTGAAGAAAAACAAGAACAAATGAAAAATAAAAAGTAAAAAAATAATGGTTACTATCTAGTACATAGGTGGTTTTCTCTTAAGGTGAAAGCCTTTGCTCTCTTTTCTTTGAGCTATACTGGTCTTCATTAGAGCCCAAGTAAGATCAAGTGCCAATGTGCCATTGTGGTGTTTGTCCAAAAGTGGGAACTTGCAAGGCTGTGGTTTAACAAAGGTAATGGGTTCAGCTGGAGTTAAAAAGAGAACTTTTTAACAGTTTTTTGTTGTGGGTATGAAGGTAAACATTCATTCCCAATCTCCTTGTACACAAACCGCTAAAAATCGACTCCATCTCATGCCAATATATTCATGTTGTAGTAGCCCTTTAGTGAGTGAGCCAAATTCTATGTTGTTCGTGTTTATTGTAGCTTGAAATCTCTCCATTAATTACATAATTTACATTGTGCAAATAAAGATCCTATGGGGTTTTTTTTTTCCATGGGTTACCTGAATCAATTTTTATTTGTAGTTTGAGGGAATTGGAATTTTGGATGGGGTATGGAGTTATAGCAGTAGACCTAATAATCTCAACACCATTGGAAGAACAATAAATTCAATTGTTAAAAAAATAAAAACATAATATTAAAATTTGTAAACAACCACTAATTAATTAATTAATTAATTGTCAGTAAAATCAGAAATTGAAAGAAGGATAGAACAGAAAGAAGTAATTAAGAACCTTTTGATGATTAGTATTAGTATGAAGAGATGGGGGTTGGTCTGGTGGTGGTGGAGAGATGGGTAACCTCATTTTCCAAAGCAAGCGGGTTCGATCCTCTCGAACCCTTTTGAAACAGTTCTCTCTGAGCTGTATATATATCAACACAATTATTATAAGTTCATCAAATTTCTTGATTGAAAAAAATACAATACGAGAGAGAGAGAGAGAGAGAGAGAGAGAGAGAGAGAGAGAGAGAGTAGACCTGTTGTTTCCAATTGTTAAATTGAATGGTTTTGAGGGGAAGTCTTGTTCTGGGTGGTTGTTGACGATGATGATCTTCCATTCTAATAACTCTGTAATTGGATTTACAGAGAAAGAGAGGGAGTGAGAAATTGGTACTCAAAAACGAAGTACAGACTAGTAGTAGGGGCAGGAAGAGGAGAGCGAGCGGCTGTTCTGTTCTGTTCTGTTCTGTTCTGTTCAGCTCTGTTCTGTTCTGTTCTGTTGGTTCCAGTTCCCGCCCAAAGTGAAAGCGGGCACTGGGTTCGTTCGCTAGCTGGTTCGGTTCTCTTCCTTCCCGGTTTGTTTGTTTTGTTATTACTTGTTTGGTTATAGAACCGGAACCCACGCCACTCATGGTGGTCCCACTCACTGCAACTGGAAACCGTTGGATACATACCTTTTGATAATCATCAGATCAGGATGATGATTCACATGTCCCAACGGGATTGCCTCGGGTATTTGTGTATATATCAACTTTAATACAAAAAGAAGTATCAAAACATTGCTCATACATGTATGTATGTGTGTATGTATTAATGTATGTATGTATACAATTTAGTAATTTACAGTAGTAGCAGCAGGAGCAGCAGCAGGTCCTAATTCCTAAAACATAACAAAATTAGAAATCCACACCACCGATTCTGAAATCTCTGAAGAAGAAGAAGAAGAAGAAGAAGAAATGTCAAAGTCTTGCAAGGGTCTGGCTATGGAACTGGTCAAGTGTCTCAGCGAAACTGATTGTGTTAAGGTAATCAAACGGACCAACCCAGCTGGGTTCTATCTCTCGATTGATGAATCATGATTGATTGGATTGATTTTATAATAATCAAAACTTCTTCTTTTTTCCTGATATTATGGGGTATTTGCAGAAGAATTCATCTGGGTTCTATCTATCTATCTATTTTGTCTATCATAATTCATACCTAACCTAACCTAACAGAAATAATTCATCTGGGTTCTGCTCCCTTCCTCGTTTATCTTGTTCTCATCTCCCATTGAAATCAATTCTATTTAATACACTAATTGTTCATCTCTTTGTTTTTGCTTAAAATACTTATTTACATCCTTTTCCCACTGCTCAAGTAACAAACTCTCTGCTTAATTAATTACATGTTTATTATCTCTTTTGTGTAATCTTGAATCCTTGACATTACTAATTCAAAAAAAAAAAGAAGTAGGCGTCTTTATCATCATAACTAGAACATGTTTGATAGGGTGAAAGTTCAGTCATTTCTTTACATTTATTATCTTTTGTTCAACCCCACTACCCTTCAACTGTTTTAGAATCTGTTGGATTTTTGTCTAGGTTGAGAAGAGATCATACAGGGAATGTGCTGGTGAAAAGAGCCCTTGCATATCGACAGAGTGTGTGGGGCTAAGAGAAACTTATTTCAATTGCAAGAGAGGGCAGGCAAGTTCTTATTTATTTATTTATTTACTGGTATTTTATTGTTAATTTGTCACCGAGCAACCTTCGAATTCAGTCATTTTGGCATGCATTTACAAGATTTTCTCGTTATATTATTGCCGCACTACATTAGGATTTACTGGTAATAAACACCTTTAACTCTATTATATTTAATGGTGTATGATTATACTGGTGTGAACTGTGAAGGTTAGCTTTGAGATTACATGCATAGTTCTCTGTATGCATTTTATGTGGTAGTTTCTCTATTTCATTGGGAACATCTAGTAAATGGGATTGGTGCTCAACTGTTTAAGATTAAAAGGTCATGGAGCATATCATTTCGTTCCTTACTTGAACCTTCACGAATGACTATAACCTTTAATGACAAATTAAATTGGTTTTGGTTTAATGAGTATTGCAATTGTATCAGATGGTAATGAGCTTTTGAAGTTTTTAGTTTCATCAAGGTAATTCTCTATCTGCCTCCTTGTTTAATGTTGTCTGTAGTTCATTTGTCAAACTCTTTGTGAGTGCATTGTGAGTTTTATATTGATGGTTTGGGATTTGAGGCATCTTTATTCCCCCAACTAACCATCTATGATATTAAAATAATTGGGGGTCCAAATAGAGAAAATTTCTATTCGAACACTAGTACACATTTAAGCATCTCAGTTACAGTTCATTGATGGCGTGCTATTGTGTGTGAATCTTTGCTTTAAAGGGCTCTCTAGGAGCTATGCTGACATGATATCAGGGGGTTTTTCTGCCGGTTCAGGACTCATAGGTTTGATATAGAATCGAAAGTATATGAAATGATTTTTTTTTTTTTATTGGGCAAGTTGGCATGTTGTGATGGTTGTCAAAAGGTATCCTTTTCCTGATCTGATATTTAGAGCTCACTTTTTGTTGCAAATCCTTCCAAATTGTCCTAGGGAAATATAAATGTGACTAGCATCATATCGATAAGAAAATAAAAATGAGATTAGCATCATGGAAGAGCCACCAACTCCTATTAGTTAGTAGCATCATCATTATCATCAACATCAAGGACAATCTTATTTTAAAGTTCTCGGGATAAGTTGGAAGATTATTTTAGGCAACAGAAGGATTGTTAGTTGGAATGGGTAAATTTATTGTGGCCCATGGGTTTCTAGATTGATGGGGAAAGTGGAATTCAAGATTTAGTTTTGCACAAGAGTTTGTGGATAAATGGCCTGAGATTTATGGAAGACAGGTCACAGGTGTTTGTGGTGTCAGGTTCTTAGAGTTGAGTATCAACTCAACCGCATCTAACTATAGTAGTTGAGTGCCAATATAACTTTTGGCGATTTTTTGTTGCATCTATGATCTATCCATTTTGACACAAGTAGGTGTGTAACACATCTTCATACATACATCAGTGCCACCCTTTATTTTGATGATTTCGTATAAGAAGTAAATTTCAAAATTGAGCTGTTTGTATATACACAATTAAGTTATTGCAAAAACCAATAGTTGGTTGATGTCCTTCTCTATCATAAATCTACTTTTTATGCAAGTTATATAACTCTATGTTGCATGGAGATGTGCAATATATGATATACCACCTCTTTCAAATCTGTATTTGATCAGTGAATCTTGTTCTATGGCTATACTGTTAGTCTCTTATTAAACCTCTGGTCCGTATGGTCGAATTGATGGACTAACTATATTGGATACTCCAGAACCTTAAAACTAGACCACTTGAAATTTGGACACTGGCCTTTCTTTTATAGATCATTTTGTATAGCTGTAGTAAACACCCACAATCAAGCATGCTAGTTGGATGGTTAAGATAATCTCTTGCTACAGCCGGTTCAAGAGATGACCCATCAAATCTGAAAATCTGGATGATGGTCCCTGTTTGGTCCTTCAAAGAGGTGGCCCATCACTTAGTGTGTTGTGTGTGATTGATAACCCATGTATTGGTTTAAGTGGCTAAAAGCACTCTATGCCCTTAGATAAATATAAGACAGCATCAAGATTAGTCCCATAAAATAATCAATCCAAGTACATTGTCCATCTAAACTTTAATCCACCATGTTGTTTCCTCATACGTGGATTGTTCAATATGAAACACTTGAGACCGTACTGGATATGGTGCATGCACTTTACCCTTTGAGGGGCTATGGTGTGTGTGGGGGTAAAAGAATTAATAGATGAGATGAGCCAAAATTGTTTTATGTACTTCCTTTGCTGATTACTGAAGCTTTTTACAGAATAGAGCATTGTAACATAGAATCCATACTGCAAAGGACTTGAAAAAAGGCAAAGCAACTGTTTTTATATTCATACTGCAATTTCTTCTTCTAGGATACGTTATTTTCTTCACATATTCCTCATTATTAATCCTGTGCTGTAGCTAGATAACTCCATGTAGTCATTAGAGATGAAAATAATAAAACAAGAAACGTCAGTACGATCGTCTCTTTAGAACCTTTACATGTGAAGTTTCATTTAGAAATCATTATAGTATTAATTTGGTGACACCATCATCCAGAACATGGAATTGGTCATCAAGGCAGTGTACACAGTTTAAAGTTATTCCATCAGTGATCTTTAATGTATGCTTATCTTCTTTTTCCGTTTCAGGTTGACATGAGAGCTCGGATTCGTGGAAACAAGGGCTACTAGGTGGATCGGCATGCCTGCCTTGATTTTGTATAGGGCAATTAAATCGAGTACTCGAGCGGGAACTGAGGTTGTTAGGAAATCTTGTTTGGATTACTGAAAGTATACAACTAATATGAGTTCACTTTTGCAGTTGTCAAATGCCTGTTAGAAACTGATAGTTCAGAGCTGAAGAGACCAAAAAGGCAACAAGCAAGATTTATAAACTGTCGCAATTTCTTAATCTGCTTAGAAAGAAGAATACCCTTTTTGCCTCTTTACGTTTAGTTCGAAAAAAAAGATGTCCGATAACTTACTACAATTTGTCTCCCTACTTTTTGTAAGCGATACATGATATACAAAAAAAAAACACACACGAACACATGCGGTGACATACTGACATGGATACACACCGAGGTGGGAAAATATTTGAACTTGTGATGATCTGAATGAGGAGATGAAGAAAGATGTGAATTTTGTTCCCTCAACCGAAAGATTTAACATCTCAATTCAATGATATTTGAACTTGTGATGATATAAATTAGGAGAGAGATGTGAAAAAGGATGTGGTTTTTGTTCCCTCAACCAAGGATTTGAGATTTCAGTTCCACGATAACTGTTTTTCACTACAATCAACATGATTTACCCATTCTCTTGTCAAGTTCTGAACATAGAAATGAAGTTGCAGCTTATCCAGTACTACAAATGATATAATAACTTTTCATTGCATTTGCTTTTGTCACTCCATAACCTACAAGAGACATCGTTCCTTAACTCCGAACATGAATAACTCAATAACTGCTTATATCACTGAACACAATAGTTACTACTCCCCTACCAAAAACAGCCTGAATAACTCAAGTTTGATGTATAACCTAACTGAGAACACAAACTATCTCTTACATGTATTACTAAAGTCTGAAACCGAACCGAAGATTGATCATTCCAAAGTTACATTCCTTATAATTTGGTAATGACCCACCCTAACTGTGTTGTACAACAAACAATTCCATCAACCGAGATCAGTTTAATTAGTCCTGATCGCTGTTGTTTGGCACAGATGGGATCAATTCTAATTGACCATGATCTCCAACTATATGTGTTCCCAAGCATGGTGGCTTGACTGCTCCGTAGTAGAAGAATGCCATTATTTTTGACAACTCGTCTGCTGTCCGTTCCTCTAAATAACCACAAACATAGCAAGTTAAAATAATTAGTAAGGGAATGGGTAGCCAAAAAAGAATAAGTTGAACCCATTTCTTGAATGAAACCATAAATACCTTTCTCACGGTATAAGATCTTTCCTGCTTTCGTGAAGATAACTTCAGGGAACACTGAAACTTTCAGAGCAGAAACCAAGTCAAGCTCAACCACGGCATCCACTGCAACACACTGTTGTTCAATACAACTCTACAATGTCAGCTAGAAAGCAATAATAATCGTTCATAGACATAACATATATAGAAACACATGTCAGATGTGATGAAATTGGTATTATTACTCGTGGTGAAGGAAGTCCGGAGTTCCAAAAGATGTGCGCTACTTTCTCCAATTCTTCCCGTACCTTTTCGTTTTCCTTGGGTCTGAAGATAATCATCAAAGATTAACTAAGAAAGTACACCTAATAGTAACCATGTAATTGTTAATCCAGTTCAAACTCAACAGCACAAGAAGCAGATTCTGAGAATCCAAGAGGACCAAAACTGAGTTCATAGAGTCTAAGAGCTTCGGAGATATTCTCCCCAATCAGCATCAAAAGAAAATGATTCTAAACTTCCTACTTCATGATCAACTACCATCTCCACAGACCTTGAGTGAAACTTTTCAATATTTAACAGATACTTGCAATATGTGATTAACACAATCGAAAAAAGTCAAAAACTAAAAAGATATAGATGATCCAGGGTTACATTACAGTAGTAAAGGATGAATATCTCGCAACAGTTACACTTAAATAACAAATAAACTTAACCCCATTCTGAGTAATTATAATTAACTTCCTCTGGTGCACAGGTGCAGATCAGCTTCTTCTTAAGCATTTTGGAACTTAGAATACCAATTTAAGTCTAGAACCTTTGTAACCATCATGGATAACTTCCTAGTGAATTAATTTAGCATACCATATCAGTAGATGTGTGCCTAGGAAGGAATTAACTGAACTTTGTATTTCAGACTCCAACCGCATCTAGGATACCTAGAGCAAGAACCTTTAAGTTTGTTTCATGTCTTGGTGGTTAACTAAGTATAAGCAGCCATTTTGGATATAACATGGGATGAGCTGGACTAGAGAGTCAATTGCAGCATCATCATAAGGATTTGGGTCTTCATCGAACTATCCTTAAGCAACTAATACCAGAATGAAAATTGTTAAAGTGATTAGATGGACATCTAAGAAAGACCAGGACAATGTAGGACTAGTTTCATCTACACAAGGGAGTAGGAAGTCATATTTGACAGTAGAGACTTTATACTCATGTTATATGAGTAAGAAATGGTACATAAAAAGTTTCCGTTCTGATAAGAAATAAAGCAAACAAGAAGAAGAAATGAATGTGAGGCATGAGAAAAACCAACCTTTTATACCGATTATGCACGAAAACAACCAGAGGACTGATGTCCTTAAACACTGTTTCCTCCCATTCTTTACTGGTGATTTCTTTAATCGGACGAATGTAGTTATCATCTTGCCACACTATTTCTTTGTCACTGTCGTAATTCTCATCATCATCCTTCTTGACATTCTTGATTGTAATCTTGTCGAAGAACTGCCCCAAGTTGAATCCCCATCCATCCGCATCTTCTGGCCAATCAGGATCTTCTTCCTCCACAACAAGAGGGTAGTCAGCAAGAAGCTTCCGCATCTTCTTCGTCTTTTCAGTGGGGTCTTCCTCCTCCTCCACATGGGGGTTGTTGTCGATCACCTCTCTAATCTTTCTTCTCCATTCCCTTCTCTCCTCATCATCCATTAGACTCGGACCATCTTCCCCATCGTCATCATTGATTTTTCCTTCTACCCCTTTCTTTTCATCACCAAAGTCAACTTCTTCCACCATTTTATTAGAAGCTCTCAGTCCAGCTCTTCTTCTACCATTATCCTTCAAGAAATATAAGAAGATAATTATACAAGAAATTTTGGAAAACTATATGCAGTTGATACTCATAAAAAGTCCTTTAATTCTTTTTAACTGAAATATACCAGCATTGGAGAAATGATAGACTTTGATAGGGTGAGATCAAAGCACTTGAATTCTGATGAAAAATTCATGAATGTTCTCTGTTTATCTCTGGGCAAAGGAACAAGAGTAGCTGATGTAGATGAAGCCGTGAAACTGCTCTCTTCGTTTGGAGCCGACAACAGACAGTGGAACTTCATTGTAGTTTGCAATGCCATTTCTATGAAAAATAAGAATTATAGTTACAAATCTAAATGGGTCTGGATATTAGAGCAATAAGGATAATAAATTTCATTTGTTAAATATATCATTCATGTATGCAAATTTTATCTAATTCTTGTAATTTATTGCTTTAACAAGCTCAGATGAGAGAGAGAGAGAGAGAGAGAGAGAGAGAGAGAGAGAGAGAAATCTAATGTTGGATTTAATGAAGTAGATAAAAAAAAATGACAAAAATCAAGGATAAATAGTTAAAATGGGATATGGGTATTCTTCAAAACCAATAAGGAAGATGTTTTGAAGATGAATCAGAAGCAGGAGAAATTGAATCCAAGAGAAACAGAAAGAACAATATCATCATCTATTATTGTATAGCAAAACATGCGAAAGTGGGTAATTCCTCAAAGTAATAAATTGAGAATTTCTGTACTAACTACTTCTAAAGAGATTTAAATAAACAATTCAGCATTGAGTTGAAGAAGAAATTCCATTTGTAGCTATATATATATATATATATAAGCTGAATTCGTTTTTGAAAGCTAATTTGTAGGCTTTCAGTTCTCCAAAGAGAGTTTTGAGAGAGAGAGAGAGTTTTGAGAGAGAGAGAGAGAGAGAGAGAGAGAGAGAGTACCTTGTGCACAACTTCCTAATTAATTAGTGGGTAAATATTAATTTGGGCACAGCACAGGAGATGAGAAGGTTTTCAATCTTTAGCGCTTTGTAGTCTTGAAACAGAATACAGTAGTAGGCTATACAGAATTACAGACACATGATATCTCTCTATCTCTTCTCTACTAATATATCGGCTCAATTTGAGTCGATGTGGAGCCGTATGAAATTTTGTCCATCACTATAACAGACAAATGGTAGTGGGTCGGATGTTTCCACCCAATTTCTACATCTCTATTGGGTGTTAAAATATGGGGTGTGGTATTCAGCACTTTTACATGTGCCCCACCCACCTCATTCTTAAACTACATATTTTACCTATTTTATTTTTACACTTCGTCTACACCTGTCTACAAGGCTTGCATGATACCCTCTTTTGTTTCTCTCTATCTCTTTGTTTTGTTTCCTACTTTCCTCTCTCTGTTTTCGTCCTCCTGTCTATATTCTTTCCTTACTGTTTCAACTCTTTTGTCGTTTCCACTCAGTCTCTCTCCACCACTTCCCTCCTTGGAGGCTTGGAGTCCCACATGCAACGTGGGTTTGGAAGACTCCACCATGTAATTTGGTGGGACTTAAAAGGATTTTAACTTTTAGTTCCAGACCAATCACATGAAGGAGTCTTGTTATCCACATTAAATGTGGGTCAAAAAATTTGCATTCCCTAAAAAAAAAGTCAACTTTTGTTTTCTTTCCTTAAATAAAGTCAACTTTTATTTTCTTGTCTCTCCACTCACAGGGGT
>MVGT01001845.1:2748-30746 GCA_002174775.1 Macleaya cordata
ATTTCTTTTAGTGGATTATTTTCTGGACTAGGTCCCGGGGTTTTTCCCAGTTTGGGTTTCCTCGTAAACAAAATCTCTTGTGCATATCTTTATATTTATTAAGATATTGAAATATTCGATTCTTGTTTCCGCATATTAATGAATCGAATAAGTCAATACTCTTGACTAGAGATTTTTGTTTCCATCTTTATCACCAACATTATTTTTTGGTGATTGTGCAATCCTTAACCTTAGTCACATTGACATACGGTTATTCCAACTAATAACCGTAAGGATTTTAGACTTTCAAAGATATGGATGTTTAGAATTCCTAAAAATAAGGATTTATAGTTATTAAATTATTTCAAAACTGTTGAGACCGTTATGAAATGATAACAAAGAAAATTTAATTTATAGAAAATGGTTCACGGTTATTAAAAGTGGACTAAATCAATATTTTAAAGTATAAAAGACTAGCAACTATTTTTGAAATGATCACGAGATCTTATGTGTATATTAAAAATATCAAATACTGAACACTAATTATTTTTTCTCCATGGAATTTTTACCTAATTTTATGTTATTTTTTTATTCCTAAATATTATGAATCTTGCTTCTCTTTCTCTTTCCCTATTTCATTTCCTTAAAATAAGCAATAAATTTTTCTCTCTTTCTCTCTCACACAGTTGTTCTCTTTCTCTTTTTCTCACTCTTTTTTATACCATTTTAAGGATTATCTATATCCCTTAATCTCTCCATCAAAGGATTAAGGGATCCATTTTAAGGATTCTCACTAGACTTGCCCTAAGAACAAACTAGGTGTAAATAAAATTTTTTTTTTGAAAGAAAATACTGCCCAGGTTACATTATGGCGTAGATACATGCAGTGGGTATGTGAGAAGTGCAGAGAAACCGCCAAGAACATCGTCACCAATGAACGTAGGAAATGCACCCACAAACGGGCACAGAGAAACCACCAATAACAGCGTACCTATATTTATTATCAGATTACATGGGACAAACTTAACAGTAATACCATGGCCGATAAGTTTTGATCCCAAGACCTCCCACTACTAAAGATTTATAGGAGGGATGCACAAGCATTGAGCCAAAGGCCCATGTGCAACTTGGTGTAAATAATCGACCCTTGGGCTTTGTTGCCCACATGTTTATGGTGGCTAGCCTATTTTAAATCAAACGGCCGATAGAAAAACACGAACACGAACATTAGCATGGGATACGAATGCATGCAACAAATCTGAAAAAAAAAAAGTAAGATATGTATAACATTTTAAAGTTTAAAACTAAATAATAATAATAATAATAATTATTATTATTATTATTATTATTATTAACTTTCTTTCTCCAACAATATTTTTTTTGAAATGGGAAAATTAATTAGACAAATAAGAGGTAGTGTCATCCAGCAGAGCGCTATGTTACGCAGGATTCGTGACATAACGTTATGTTAAGGGAAAATAAAATAAGATATGTATAACATTTTAAAGTTTAACACTTAAGGAAAAAATATATAATTAACTTTCTTTCTCCAATAATTATTTTTTTTAAAGGAGAAAATTAATTAGATAAACAAAAGGTAGTGTCATCTAGCAAAATGCTATGTCACGAAGGATTAGTGGTAAAGTTGGAATAATCGCACATCAGTTGGAGAATGAGTGGTATTGGGGTTTATATTGGTTTGAGTTAACTCTACCTAATAGGCTAGTCTTTTGCGTTGGAAGTCCGAACCCATGACAAAGTGGTATCAGAGCAGACCTAACCCATTTTCGATGACACTCCAAGCACCTAAACACAAGAGAGGTGTGTCCACGAAGGTAGTAGGTTCCCTAAAAGAGGGTGGGGACAAGTATGTAAGGTGGCTCGAGTCAATGTGCTTAGTGCCTATACATAAATGTTGTGTCCACACCTTTCTGACCCGTAACCAAACTCCCTTGCTCAGAATCTCATAATCAAAACACAGACCAAGTTAAAAAGAGAGATGTTATTCAATGTCCAATAAAGAGATTGAAAAGTAACTTTTTTACTATAGGTCTATGATCCCCTTAAATTCAAGTGGAGACTTCAAACGTCAAGTAATGCAGTAAAACTCCCCTTTCTTTTGAAGCGACTGGAAAAACACGCTAAAATAGGAAATAGAGGAACACACACACAATACAAAATATCTTATCATTCTAGCGGAGCAGGTCACCCCCTAACTAGAGGACACAAGATACTACAATAGCTCTGCGAGTGTGAGCGTGATTCGTCCTCGGAACCTCGACATCTAGAAAAGGGTAAAAGGAAGAAGGGACGTCGTAGACGTCATTCGGGGCGGACCGAAACTGAGGGAGCCACAAGAGCCTTAAAACTTCTCTATCACTATTTTGGATAATTTCGATTGGGTCCTTTATTTATTTATTAAACTCACTTTAATTTTACACTCCTCTTACACTAGTTATAAGGTTCGCTTAAATATGATCCAAGGGCTGATTTTTTGTATAAATGAACTTTACTTCATGTGTGTCCCATACGTTAGTATCAAAAAGTGTTAAGGTTAGTGTTCATAAATAAAAATTAAAGTGTTACTTCTATATTAGCACAAAAATGAAGGCACTACCATGAAGACGCTACCACGAAGGCACCATAACAACACGTAGACGTACGACACGTTGCGTTCCGAATCATATGAACCCGCCACATGGTTCGATTGATGCACTCGACTTGAGAAGAAGAAATGGGGGAGTCATTAGAGGATTAGGATTTGGAAGTCACCATTAAGAACCCGAGGAAGGTACTTACTTACGGCTGAAATTTGTCCTACGGTTATTTGAATTAATCGTTTTACTTCGTAGCAAAGTTAGGGATCAAATTATCACCTAATCAAAAATTCGAAGGGAAATAACTAAGTCTCTAACTAAAAACTCTATGAAGAGTATTGACTTATTCGATTCTTAATTTGTAGAATTAAGAACTAGAATCGAATATTTTAATCTCTAGATAATTAAGAATTAATATGAGAGATTTTTGTTAACAAGGAAAATCCAACTGGAAAAAACCCCATGACATAGTTCAGTCAAATAATTTTCTAAAAATTAATGTAAACTTATAGACTGATTTATACTCAACAGACACGATTAACGACTCCTTTTACGTTTTGATCAGCAATGGCTTTCGTTCAACCACAACTTCGAATCCACGAATTGCTCCTTAGTCGATCTCCACTTCGCATACAAACTGGAACTCCACCGAGTCAAAGAACAACTCGAATCTACGAGCCAAACATCAACACTGGAAATCCACGGACTAAACATAAAGTTTTATGTAAAAAGATTGAAGGATTTATATATCACTCAACACATAGTCAATTTAATCAATATATCATAATTCTGCTCATCAATTGATTAGAAATTGACTTCTAAAACTATAATTCTCGATTTTTAACTCTTCAAGTATTGTGTTGATCTCTCTATATATTGTTTTGTGTAAAATAACTTATATATAAGGTTTAGTCGTGCAAGACTCCTATAAAAAGTTCAAATCACTTTGAAAGTCGGTAAGGCAAGTCCCAAAATGCGAAAATATAAAAAAGCAAGTATTCCGCGCAAACCCAGAAGTGCGATTTCAAAACCGAAAATGTCGGTTTCAAAATTAGCAGAGAAAATTATATTGATTTCGAAGCCAAGCTCTCGAATCATTAGAATAAATCTTCCCGAGAGGGTTGATTTCAAAACCAGCTTGGGTGATTTTGAAACCAGACCTCAAGGTTTTAATTTCGAAACCAACCAACCTTGAATGCTTTCAAAACTATTCTAAGTCATTAAGTTCTTAACCAACCTATGTTCATTAGTTCTAAACTAGTATAACCACCTAAGTATAAGGTTTTTAAGTCACTTACCATCCTAAGATGACTTCTGGTGGTGAGTCGAGTTGCAAGATGCTTTACCTTCGATTCTTTAAATCTTCAAGTCTTCAATGATCCAAACATGGAGATTACTTCTTAACTCCAACTCAAAGACATAGACTTACATTGAGTTTGAATTAACACGTAAATTGACAAACTCAAGAGGAACTCATGGTCTAATTAGTTATTTGGGCTTTATATTTTCAAAGTTTAGTAAAATTATATTTTTTTGATAGTTCCCTAATCAGTGATTAGCATTTTTATGTTTCAACCGTTAGCTCAGAGAGGGAGAGAGAGGTGGGGGGAGAAGGGGAATACCATGTAGGAAGATATTTGTATCGCCATTTTTTGTTATCTGGTGGTGGGAGTGATGATGGAGGAATTGGTTGTGAAAGATTTAATGAATGACATTTTAATTTTTTGTTGCAGAGCTCTTCCATTTTTTGGGATATAAATCAGAAAAACAAAGAGATTAAAACCCTAAACAATAAGATTATGACCAGGTTGAAGGAGAATAAGGAAAAATACGGTTCATAAATCGGTTATGGTCATGATTCCCTCAACTTCCTCCTCTTCACAGTTGATCGATTTTGGGAAAAAAATTTTTAGGGTTCATGAGGTTCTAAGGTTTCAAAAAGAAAGAGGAAGGTGAAGAGTCAAAATCAAGAATGTACTTTCTGAACTTCTTAGAATTTTGTCCCTCTTCCGACTCAAAAGTCATATTTTGCTCGCCATTTGTCATCATGTAAACCATTGAAAAATCTAAAACCAACGACAAGGATGGAGGGGTCTTTATTGGGCTATATAAGGGGGCTATATATCCGGCCTCATATATATATGTATATATACATATAACATGTCTGTGAAGATGCGGACTACCTGCACCAAGACAGAAAGACCCTATGAAGCTTTACTGTTCCCTGGGATTGGCTTTGGGCCTTTCTTGCACAGCTTAGGTGGAGGGTGAATAAGGCCTCCTTCCAGCGGGGGTGGGGGAGGGGGCGCGAGCCATCAGTGAGATACCAATTTGGAAGAGTTAGAATTCTAACCTTATGTCAAGACTTACGGGCCAAGGGACAGTCTCAGGTAGACAGTTTCTATGGGGCATAGGCCATATATATATACCAATTTAAAAGGGACGGTAAGAATGAATCTAAATAGCGAATGTTTAAATTACTTTTTTTTAATAAATTATGTTTTTAAACTTTTATTGATTTTGGGCCGGACATTTTTTTCAAGTCGTTTTTGCAGGTTGAAATGCAAGCCACAACATCCACAAACTGGAAACATATTTATTATAACTAAAATATTTTGGATATTCTTATTCTATTATTTTTATATATATTATTTTTTAGTAGATGTTTCTGTATTTCCAAAATAGTTTATTTTGGTGAGTACTATATTATTTTATGTTAAAAAGTTTTTTTTTTCAAAATAAGACAAAGAAACGAAATAAAAAGACTTTGAGTCGATGTTTTAATCCACAAAAAATAATATTATTATTTTCAGTTCAGTTAGAAATTTAGTATCATTGTTTTTTAGTTTTTTGTTGAGTATGAAATATTTGATAGGTTTTCATCCTAATACTATGACACATATAATTACAAATGATAAATTACATTCACAATATGCTTTCAGTAGTACTATATATTGTTTCCAAGATGCATGTGTGTTTTGAAATTCTAAATGTATTTAATTGGGTTAACGTTTTTCATTTTCAACCTTGATTTGCGGCACTTGGAGAATTTGAATTGAACCGAATGAGTTACAAAGATTCATCCATGCCCACCTGTTGAACATTATAAAGTATCTCCCCCTTTATCTCCTATATATATATATATATATTCATTTCTGAAGTATAATGGATCACTCTATATTTATAAATTTAGCCTTTTTTGTTAACTTTTGTAATTTCTCCTTACTTCAGTAAGGGAATGTTTTTCTTCTTTTCAAATTATTTGGATCATTGTTTATAATGTAATTTTTTTTTATAATTATGCGAATCATTGTTCCATTATTTGATTTTGTTGTTACAATCAATATTTTTATTAAACTTACTGGTGCTAAAATGTATCAAACAATTATAAATTAAATTTGATTAATTATTATTGTTATAGTTTTATACTCAATCTACATTTTAGTTAAGATCACTTTAAATTTTTTTCAATTGTAGAATTAACCTAACAGACCATTCTTATAAACATAAGACATCGAGATGTTAATTACTTTTTATTTGATATATATCCTTCATTTGATGATTTTTCTCTCTACATTTTAAATTACTAACAACGATTAATATAACAATATTATAAATCATACTGATTAAATCATGTTAATTAATATAATTTTTTAAAATGACTGTTTGTCTACCGCATATAATTTTTACAGATTTTAAAAATAGCCCGTATGTAGGAGAAGCCTTTCTTTGTCACATATCTCTCTCACAAGCATTATCCTTAAATCATGCCATGTGTCATTCTCTTTCAAATCCCTTTCTTCCTAAAAATCCCCCCCACATGTCTATCTTATAAGCATTCTCCTTAAATCATGCCACGTGTCACTCTCTCTAATATCTTTCTCTATAAAAATTCTCTCTTAAAAAATTTATAGTAATTATAATCTTAAAGCAACTAAACTTTATAATTACAATAAAGTTCTTTATCCCAAAAAATTCTTTCCTTAAAAATTTATAGTAATCTAATAAAGAAATTTAATTTCTTTTTTTTTCTAGAAAAGCCCCGCCTTGCACGGGGTATGGGGCTAGTTGTAATAACGGTAGTGCTACAGTTACCAAAAAACCTACAGAATAATCTATAAAAAGGAACAATTTTAGGTTTTGACACAAATCACGATGGTGTGTAACACAGATCACGAGGGTGAGTGAATACACCCTATTGTTAGATTTCCATTATGTATGTTATTCAGTAGGATTCTACTGTAAATGTATCATTAATTGTGCAAAAATCCCTCATCACATATTCTCACACGGATAATGCTATACTTACATCAGAATCCTACAGAAAAATCTACAGAATTGAAATCTGACGGTAGTATTTATTAACACATCCTTGTGATTTGCGTCATATACCCTCGTGATTTGCGTCAAGTCCAAAATTGTTTATTTCTTTAGATTATTCTGTAGGTTTTTCGGTGACCCTAGCACTACCATTCTCACACACTAAAAAAAGAAAAAGAAAAAAGCCAGGATCTTGGTAAGGGAAAATCCTAGAATGTACGCACTTTGTGTGGGATTCTCTTCCCCCATTCCATCGTAAGGCCATTATCCCCTTGTGATTTGAATTACATCCTCGAGTTTCATCTTTTCCAAACTTCAAGGCATAGACCACCGTCCACCTCAGAGAGGGATGTAAATCCCCCAGAATGTGCGTGCATTCTAGCATCACTCCTTGGTAAGACTAGTAGTATTGTCCTTCTATCTTGAGTCGAGGGTATTTTGGTAAAAAGTATTTCCTCTATTTAAATTTGTCAACAGAACCTATGTGGGTTTAGGGTATTTGGTTTTTGGTGCCCTAGGCGTAAGATCTGTAGCTTCGGCAGTTCCGCCATTTCATTTCTGTAAGTATATTTGCTAGGGTTTCAACTATACGGACCTTAATCTGTAATATCTATATTTCTAGTTTGATTCTTCTAACAATGCGCCCTATATTTTCTCTTCAACTATCCAGTAACTCTCCATTGCCCAATGATGGAAAACTCACTTTGACGAGCGGCTTCCATGGATTTTCATTACGAGCTTTTACATCATCCTCATCCTCTTCTTCTTCTTGTTCTTCATCTTGTTGTTGTTGTTGTTGTTGTTGTTGTTGTTGTTGTTGTTGTTGTTGTTGTTGATGCTGCTGCGGCTGCTGTTCTTCTTCTTCTTCTTTTATGTTGAGATGTGTAAAGGCTCGTAATGAAACCCATTAGCTCAAATATTCGATGAATGTCAGAAGCTATGAGATCTGAGGGCAAAAAAAAGGAGAATCAGGTGACTCCGTGAGTCCCTGGTTCACGAGTTGACCCGTTGAGTTTGATCTGTTCAGTTTTTTATAATGCGCCATTACATCATTTTCTCACAGAGTAATTTGTAATACCTAAACAAAACCCATTTCCATGGGTATTTATTTAGTACCATCTCTACTAAATTTAGAAAATACATATTTGAGTTGGTGTTTGCTTGTTACTCAGTGTTTGATCCAACTGAGTTTTGTTAATAAACTTTTAGTTGTTGCTTGTATTCTTAAGCTTGTAGCATTTTCAGAGTTAAGTTTCTTTGTCGTGCTTAGAAATATCTTTCTTTGTTTCATTTCCAAGGAAGTTGACAAGATGGGTAGTTTTTTTTTTTTGATGAAGAGATTTTTAAGAGATGTTTTTTGTTTTCCATCATATCAACACTTTATAAGGTAGTATTTTTGGCAATTTCTTACAGTATGCTTCCTATCATTCATTTTATATATTTCTATGGATGATTCCATGACTGATAGAAAATGGATGATTCCATGTATTCTGTGTTACAGTTCAGTTGTTTATATTATGAATGGGTCTTTATTATTCTTTCTTTTCCTCATTGTTTTTCAATTTTTGCTGAGCTAATGAATTTTTTCGCACAATCAATTGTTCCCACATTTGCCCAGTGATGGAAAACTCTTTTTCTAGAGCAGTTGCATGGATTTTCATCACCAGCCTTGGACCACCACCACCATCATCATCATCATCATCTCTTTCTTTCTTTCTTTCTTTCTTTCTTCTTCTTATTTGTTTATTAATATTATTATTACATCAAAGGTGGCTTAAGGCTCGTCATGAAAACCATTTGCTTATACTGTGAATGACTTACAATAGCTATGAGATCTGAGGGCATAATCGTAGCAATTAACTCGTCCCAAATAAAATCTTTACCTGTAACAAATTCTTTAATGATCTCCACAAAATCTGCATGCTTTTCCATTTTTACATGTGGATCTCAAGATGAGTCCATTGGGAATCTTTCTATTTAGATTAATCATTCACTTTCTCGTCTCTATCGTAAAACAAGTTGGTTTTGTCCTTCCTTGGATCTTGAATGATCAAGTTCCATTTTGGAACAATTATCTTGCATTATAAGAATCTTATTATCCAAATCAAAATTGTTTCCAAGTTGATTGAACTGATTTAATTTCATTCAACTTGAGTTTCAACTCAATTCACCTTCGAATTTGTAGTTGAGTGTCTATTAGTTTCTTGTTTGTATGTGCCTGTAATGCTTATGCATCGAGATTTGGCGTGATTTTGTGTTTGTAATTTTGATATTGGCTTGTAAGGACCACACCAAAGGGAATATGGTTCACTTTTAGTAACTTAGTGCTCACATGTCCAGTTGATGCATAATTTTTTCGTGAATTATGGAGAAACATGGTTCAGTGATAATGTTATTAGCTTAGTGCTCCCATATCTGGTTGATGCATAATATTTTTGTGAACTAAGTTAATTATTATGTTAAATAGTAGGATGGATTTGTCATGCTTCAAACTTTAGATTAAGTACATGTTTCCATGTTTTATTGAAGAAATTTTACAGAGAATGACAGTTTTCCTTTCTCCTAGAAAGAGAATGTTATATATATATACTTTTGTGAAAATTTTCCGTATATCCCATTGGCTGTACAAGCTTTCCTTCTAGGTTAATTACCTGATTGTAGTGCGTGCACAGAAAACAGTCTTTAGTTTTTCTGTGCAATTTGTTTGAGTAGTTCATCTCTATAAGTATTTTTGCTAGGATTTCAACTATTAAACTAGGACAGGTTTGTTCTCTCTCGATGGATCTTAATCTACTTCTCAATATTTTACATTTATCTTTTGCTGCTTCTAACAGTGTGTACTATATTTCTTTTTAACTATCTGTTCCACTCCATTGCCCAATGATGGAAAACTCACTTTGACGAGCGGTTGCATGGACTTTCATTATGAGCTTTTACATCATCCTCATCACCATCATCATCATCTTCTTCATCATCATCTTCTTCTTCTTCTTCTTCTTCTTATTATTATTATTATTATTATGTTGAGATGTGTAAAGGCTCTTAATGAAACCCATTAGCTTAAACCGTCGATGAATGTCAGATGCTATGAGATCTGAGGGCCACCAAAATGGAGTATAAGGTTACTCAGCAAGTCCTGCTTTTCAAAAGTTGACACTCTGAGTTGGCTTGGTTTGGCTATCAGGCTGTTCCCATGCACCAGAGTCCCGTGCCTTGCCACATGATCCTTTTTTTTCTTCGTTCTTTGAAGCTTGGGCGACAGAAGGAAGAAAAATAATTGGAAAAGAACGAAAAGAGCTCGAACTTGATGATTCTGTGTTGCATGTTGGCTCAATGAGGTAATTTAGTATAACTCAGATTGAATGGTTAGTACCAAAATCAGAGCTATTGAACATGCTTATTTTTTTTCAGTTTGCTTTACTGTTGCACAGTTTTTTCTTAATCAACCCAACAATATATGATAGATGAATTGCATGGTTTGTGATTCACCAGATGTAATGCATGGTTGTGATTAGCCAGATATACTTTTGTTCTTGAGCTAGTGGCTCTCACATTTGCCCAATGATGGAAAACTCATTTTCTAGAGCAGTTGCGTGGATTTTTCATCACGAGCCTTGGACCACCAACACATCACCATCACCATCACCATCATCATCATCATTCTCATCATCTCTTCTTTCCCTCTCTTTCTTTCTTCTTATTTATATATTATTATCACTAAAACAGAGGTGGTGGAAGGCTCTTTATGAAAACCTTTTGCCAATACTGTGAATGACTTACAATAGCTATGAGATCTGAGGGCATAATTGTACCAATTGCCTTGTCTTAAATAAAATCCATAACTGTAGCACATTATTTATTATATCGACAAAATGTCTATGCTTTAAAGATTTTTACTTGCATTGGCGAATCATACAAGAGAAACCAGATCAACTTTGTAGTTGGTTGAACTGATTTGATCTCATTCAACTTGTAAGGAGTTTGCACCGAAAACAATCTTTCTTATTTAACAAGGGAGCAGTGGAGGAAGAAGACATGGGAGATTTACGAGCAAAGATTTTGAATGTGAACTGGAAACAGAAGAAGAGGAAGATGTGATGTTGACTGAGCCTTCAAAGATTTCTGTATACAACAGGGATGCTTTCTTGGAGAAGCTTGGAGATATCAGCTGGCCGAGAACTTGGTATGAAGATATTGATCAAGAACAGAAGTTGATGTGAATGATGAGAGATGCTCATGAGTTGGCCATGGTTAAGATGAAATTGACTACTTGTGGAGAAGAGAAAGATTGAGGAGACCGGGGAGAGGAGGAAAAATTTATAGATTTGTTGGCTTTCTACTATTACTTTTAGTTGGTTTTTACAATTCAATGGTTTATACTGAAAATGTGTGTTAATTGATAGAATTGTATCTTAGTTTTTTTTTTTTCCCTTGGTCGGTTTTCAGTTTTTGCTGAGCTAATGAAATTTTTTCTCACAATAACTTATCTACTAATCTAGGTTCCAAGGACCTAATCAATTGTCCCAGTTCCCACATTTGCCCAGTGATGAAAAACTCATTTTCTAGAGCAGCTGCATGGATTTTTCATCACGAGCCTTGGACCACTGCCACCACCACCACCACCATCATCAGCATTATCTATTTATTTATTTCTTATTTATTTATTTATTTATTTATTTATTTATTTATTTATTTATTTATTATTTTCATTAAAACAATGGTGGTGCAAGGCTCGTTATGAAAACCATTTGCTTATACTGTGAATGACTTACAATAGCTATGAGATCTGAGGGCACAATTGTCTCAATTAGCTCGTCCCAAATAAAATCCATTGCTGTAACACATTTTTTATGATCTCAACAAAAATGTTCATGCTTTTTCCATATTTATATGTTGATCTCAAGATGAGCCAACTGGGAATTTTTCTATTTAATCTTGAGCCAATTAATTATTCACTTTCTCAACTCTGTCATAAAAAAAGTAGCGTTCTCTTTCCTTGGATTTTGAATGAGCAATTACCAGACTTTGGAACAATTCTTTTGCATTGTAAGAATCGTAAGAGCCAAATCTAGATCAAAATTGTGGATTAGGTGATTGAACTGATTTGATTTCACTCAACGTCAGTTTGAACTCAAGTCACCTTTGAATTTGTATTTGAATGTCTTCTAGTTTCTTGTTTGTATGTGCCTGTGTAGATGTGCAAGTAATTTTTATGCATTGACAGATTATGGCATGATTTTGTGTTTGTATTTTTGACACTGGCTTGTAAGGCCACACCAAAGGGATTAGGCGTTTGGCAACCACTTAAGAAGTTACTTTTTGACTTATATAAGTCAAAAAGTAAAAAAGTTTGTATGGTAACACTTTTACAAAGTGACTTCTAGAAGTAAAAAAGTTGCTTCTATTTGAAGCAAAAAATTTTAGCTTCTTGCTTCTGAGAGAAGTAACTTCTCAGACTCTATCTAATTTTTATTCTATTTATTTTTTTCTCTTCATTCTCTTTCATTATTTTTTCTTTATAGCAACTAAAAGTCTTCACCTTTTCTTCATCGGTGATGAACATGAAGATGATCATGACGATGATGATGGATGATGATGGTGTTGTTGTTGATGATGATGGGTGATGATGATGATGGTGACGATGGATGATGATGATGGTAATGATGATGATGATGGTGACGATGGATGATAATAATAATGGTGATGGATGATATATGTAACGCTGATAGTATAAGTTATATAAAACTTTTATTATTATTATTATTTTTATTTTTATTTTTATTATTATTGTTGTTATTATTATTATTATTGTTATTATTATTATTATTAATGTTAATATTATTATTGTAATTATTATTATTATTATTGTAATTATTATTATTATTATTATCTGACAATAACAAAAATAATAGTTCAATCTTTTTCATTTTGGCTTATGATCACGTTACATTGCCATATTGACTTACTTATTGACTTGTAAGTCAGTAGTTTGCCATACAAGCTTCTCGTGATTTTTGACTTCTCAGAAGCACTTCTACTTTTTTTAGAAGCAGAAGCACTTCTGCTTCTGGTTGCCAAACGCCCTAATGTAGTAATCTTTTTACTCTTTGAAGCTCACATAATCTATCATGATTTAGTGCTCAAATGTCTGGTTGATGCATGTATTTTTTGTGTATTAAGCTAATTATTATGTCAGGTAGTAGGATGGATTTGGATACTCCAAATGTTAAATTGCATATATATTTCCATGTTTTATTGAAGAAAATTCTGTTGAGAATCACAATTTTTCTTCCTGGAGGAAGAGAATGTTATATTTTTTGTGAATACTAGATCCTATTGGCTATATAAGCTTTTGTTGTAGGTTAATTACCTCATTGTGACGAGTGTGCTACAGAAAACAATCTATATCTTTTACTTTTGTACAATTTTCTAGAGCAATTAATCTCTGCAAGTATTTCCGCTAGGATTTAAATTATTAAACAAGGCGGGTTTGTTCTCTTTCGACTTATCTTAATCTAATTTTTAATATTTTATATTTTTCTTTGCTTCTTCTAGCGATGGTATATTTTCTCTTCATCTGTTACTCTCCATGGCCCGATGATGGAAAACTCACTTTGACGAGCGGTTGCATGGATTTTCATTATGAGCTTTTACACCATCATCATCATCATCACCATCTTATTATATGTTGAGATGTGTAAAGGCTCTTAATGAAACCCATTAGGTTAATCCGTAGATGAATGTCAGAAGCTATGAGATCTGAGGGCCAAAAACATGGCGTATAAGGTTACTCAATTATTCCTGGTTTAAAATTTGGTACGTTGAGTTGGCTTGGTTTGACTATCAGGCTGTTCCCACGCATCAGCATCGCTTGCCTCAAAGGGTTTCTTGTTCTTTGAAGCTTGGGCGCAAGAAGGAAGAGAATAAGAAGAAAAGATTGGACTTGGTGAGTCTGGGCTGTATGTTGGCTCAGTGAAGTAATTTAGGATGACTCAGATTGAATAGTTAGTGTCAAAATCGGAGCTGTTGAACATGCTTGCTGGTTTTCAATTTCTATTACCGTCACATAGTTTTTTTTTAATCAAACAAACAATATATGATAGATCATTAGATTTAATGTAATCGATTGCATGTTCTGTGATTCACCAGATGTGATGCATGGTTGTGATTAGCCATATATAGTTTCATTCTTGAGCTAGCGGCTCTCACATTTGCCCAATGATGGAAAACTCATTTTCTAGAGCAGTTGCATGGATTTTTCATCACGAGCCTTGGACCACCGCCACCACCATCACCACCACTACTATCAACATCTCTTTCTTTTCTTTCTTTCTTCCTTATTTATTTATTATTATAATTAAAATATAGGTGGTGTAAGGCTCGTTATGAAAACCATTTGCTTATACTGTGAATGACTTACAATAGCTATGAGATCTGAGGGCATTTTCGTCGCAATTAGCTTGTCCCAAATAAAATCCATAACTGTAACACATTTTTGATGATCTCAACAAAATATGTATGCTTTTAAGTTTTAAGATTTTACATGTTTATTTCGATATGAGTCAATTGGGAATCTTACTATACAGTCTTGAGCCAATGAATCATAAGAAAAATGTTCTAAACTGGCATAAAAAAGTTTGTTTTGTCATTTCCTGGACTTTGAATAATCAAGACTTTTGAACAATTCTCTTGCATTGGAGAATCATACAAGCCAAACCCAAATAAACTTTGTATTTGGTTGAACTAATTTGATTTCATTCAACTTGTGTTTCAATTTAATTCACCTTCGAATGTGTATTTGAGTGTCTAGTTTGTTGTTTGTATGCTCCTGTGATCTGCATGTAAAAGTACTGTGTATACATTCATGGTTCCAGGGAAATTGTTAAAATTAGTGCTAACTGTTTGCTTAGTACATTTTTTTTGGGTGAATTTAGTTAATTATATCAATAGTAGGTTGGATTTGGCAAGCTCTTAAGTTTAAATTCTGTATATTCCGTTGCTTTGTTGATGAAATTTTAGTTTTTGTCCCTCTAAGGAAGAGATTGTTATTCCTTGAACTTTTTCAGTATCTCCTTTTGGCTATTTGCTTTACAAGCTTTCCTTCTACGTCGAATACCTGATTGGTGCACAGAAAACAATCTTTCTTATATTTAATAAGGGAACAGTGCAGGAAAATGAGACAAGAGATGTTACGAGCAAAGCTTTGGAGCTCGAATTGGAAACAAAGAAGAGGAAGATATGGTGTTGACTGAACCTTCTAAGAATTCTATAAACGACGGGGGTGGTTTCTTCCGGAAGCTTGGAGATATAAGCTGTCCGGAGAACTTGGTATATGGAGATATCAACCAAGACCAAAAGTTGACGTGAATGGTGATGATCTAGTTACTGAGTGGGCTTTCTCCACCCAGGTACTGGAAGGAACTACAAAGGCTTTGTGGAGCTGCAATCAATGTCTGCTTTTCCTCGGATTTTCGGACTATTAATTTGAGAAGGTTAAGACAGATTTGCACAAGGTGAAGGTAAAACTCAACTATTGGCGAGGAGGAATTTAAATATATGTTGGCTTTGAACTGTTACTTTTGACTGGTTTTTACTCTATCCCAGCCTGAATTGATATTTAAATTCCTGCTTTTTTCTTGCAGTGGGGCTGACTCAAGATATCATTTTTGTAAAGTTAATTTTGTCGTGGTCGTTCTCATACAACAGATTACCTACTACTCACGCAGCTGCACAGCATCCAATTTGTTGGACTCTGATATAACTGTTTGATTTTTCAATTGAACTCAGGTATTGCTATATGGTTACCCCAGATGAGCTTAACCAGTCGAAACCATTACTATACTTATTTTTGTGTTACAATACCATAGTTTATTTTACAGATATATCTGTATAGTTGAATCTGGCCTTAATCTGTCTAGTTCTTTTTTTCTTCTCTTTTGTTTCATGTACATGTTCGTTGAGGATATGGATTTCTTCTCGCATTTTATGATTCTTTTTCATGTGTTAGTGTATCTACCCTAAAAATCCTTATACCCAATTGATCCACACAATTGATGCATTTTCTATATCTGTTTCGTGGATTTTTTTCATTACGAGCCTTTATGCACCAGCCTAATCATCATTCTCATTATCTCGTATCTTTCTCTGTTTTCCTGTCTCTCTTTATTCTTTATTTTGTTTTGTAACATCCAAGAAGAGGTGGGTAAAGGCTTGTTATGTAACCATCTTCTGCTTATCGTTGATGAATAACAATAGCTATGAGATCTGGGGCCATTACTAGCAGAAGTAGCTTTTCTGACCAAAATAATGTTCGTACCATTGACATGTTGAATTGAACTCAGGATGAGTCAATTGTGAACTTTTTTTTTTCTATCTTTAAGAAACCAATTGAGGTAATCATCCACTTTCCCAATTCTTAATCAACCAACTTTTTCTTGTTCCCAGAGGTTGAATGTCAGATTTTAGACTTTGAAACACCTCTGTTGCAGTAGAGAATCATAGAAGACAACTCCGAATCATGGAAGTCAACTTTGAATCAACTACTAAAGTTTCCGTCTTTCTGGTCAACGATCAAAGAGAACATCTTCTTTCCAAGCTGATGTAATAGATTTTGGTTACAACTCAATTTGTGATTCACATTTGTTTTATACATCTTTTAGTTTCTGATTTTTGTGCACCTGTAAACTTGTTTGCTTGTATTGTAGGTATCCTTTATGGTTGGGAATATTTTGATGTGATTTTTATTAATTATTTCTTTATGCTGCAGGTAAACCTACTTGAATATGAATCATGGGCTATTATTTGTTAAAGATGATCTGAGAACGAATAGATCATCCTCTCACAAAAAATTCATTTAACATTTGATGAGTTTACGTTACGAGTTACTGAATAGGTTGATTTTATTTACGCAAAAGAAACCATCTTAATGACTTAGCTATTAGCATAATGATTGTGAAAGATTTGCCGTTACTTCTTCAAATGCTGCTTGAATCTCAATTGAAAATGTTGGATGTTTGCTACCACTGGATGCCATTAGATGTCTTTGTAAGCTGAAACAGAAGATGACATTTTGATCCAGAGAACTGATATGGGAGATTACAGTTAGGGCAATAGATTTTTTTGCTGTCCTTCGCTGGAGTGCTTACTAACTGGTCTGATTTGATAAATGCTGATGGGCTTCAGTACAAAAATTCATGTAATCATTTGATATGTACTTCTTTAAATTCCAAAGATTGGATGTTTACAAACGAATGATATATTGGTATAAATGGTTTGTTATCTTATGTTGGTAGGTTAAAATTAGAGTGCTTTGGATTTTGATGCTGATTAACACTTGTGGTTATGTGACTTTGGAGGTTAGTTTATGTTTAAATGTTAGGATTCATTAAATGACAATGTACCGTTAATCAGATATAACATATGACTTGTTTTGTACATTTTGCATATTGACACTTCAAAATGGTAACTTGTGATGTTTGGCAAAAATGGCGTCGAAAGCCAAGTATTTCCATTATGAAACGAGGTGTTAATTGCAGTGGCAGTTCTCACATGTAAGATTATTTGACAATGTAGATTGTCTTAAAAAAATTCTTTTATTCTAACTCCATCAGAACTTGTTGAGGCCTTCTACGTTCACCCATTTTTCCCACTCGCACAAGTTACCCACCAACGTGGAAGAGATATGTGGATTTCCACGTCGGTTTCCACAACTTTACTTTTTTCCAAAAAAACAAAAAAGATGAACGTGTACATGTCTCCTTTTTTTTTTTTAAGTTAAAAACATGTTAAAAGTAAGGGTGTGTACTATGCAACGATCAAAACCAGAGAGTCCGTTTGATTGGTCTTCACATTTTTTTTTAATTAATCTTCCAAATCAAATTAAGGGATGAAAAAGAATATCCAGACAATCTATCAAAGATAATAACAATGCAAATTTTGGATTTTTGTTCCTTTTAACTATTACGATCTTGAGAGAGAAAGAAAACAATAAGCTAATAACCTAATAACTCTACTTTTATTAATAATTTTTCTGATTAAAACCTTACATTGTCTCGAAATATATATAAGCAAGACTCCCTACCTAATTGGATTTCTATTCCCAGACAAAGACTTAGAATAACAGCATAAACAATCCTAAGAGAACCCAACTTCCTAATAGAAAATAGAATAACTACTGGACTCATTGCAAGGTACGTAACAATACCCCCTGCGCCAAAACAGACTTGTCTTCAAGTCGTAGGGAAGTCAGGAAAACGAGCAGAGAAGGCATAAAACTCTTCCCAGGTAGCATCGTCAGGCGAAAAACCTTCCCACTGAATTAACAACTTGGTGATTGCACGTTTGCCCTGTTTAAAAAGTCCACGATCCAAAATTCGACTGGGCTGCCAGGAAACACTTCCAACATCGGAGATAGGCGGTAAAGTGGCCAAAGGCGAAATCTGACTGCCCAATCTCTTCTTAAGTAACGAGACATGAAAGACTGGATGAAGTTTCGCACCCGCAGGCAATTCAAGACGGTACGCAACAGACCCGACTTTGGCGAGCACCCGAAACGGGCCATAAAAACGCGGAGATAATTTCTGAGAGCCACGAGCATGCAAGGAGTGTTGCCGATATGGTTGGAGGCGTAGGAAGAACCAATCACCAATGTCAAAGGACCGCTCTGTACGATGTTTATCAGCAGAAAGTTTCATCCGAGCTTGGGAAGTATGCAAATTATCCTTGAGCAATTGAAGAATTGTATCACGATCGCGGAGAGCTTGATCAACTGCATGGTTACTAGTAGAGCCGGGAACGTAGACATCAATTTTTGGAGGCACCTTGCCATAGACAACCTAAAATGGTGATAATTTGGGGGAGCTATGGTAAGAGGTGTTGTACCAAAATTCAGCCCAGGGAAGCCACTTAACCCATTGGGTGGGCTTGTCACCAGCAAAACAACGAAGATAGTGTTCAATAGAACGATTCATCACTTCTGTCTAACCATCAGATTGAGGATGATATGCAGTGCTTCGACACAATTGAGTTCCCATCTGATCAAAAAAAGACTCCCAAACATTACTAAGGAAAATAGGAACACGGTCACTCACAATGGTGCGCGGCATGCCATGCAATTTAGCAACATCTTTGATGAACACGTCAGCCACCATAAAAGCTGTATACGGATGAGAGAGAGCAGAGAAGTGGGCTACTTTACTGAACCGATCGACGACGACCAAAATTGTTGTTTTGTGCATCGAAGGAGGGAGACCATCAATGAAGTCCATAGATAAGTCAGTCCAGACATCAGACGGAATAGGTAAGGGTTGTAGCAAACCTGGGGGGGCAACATTTTCAGATTTATTTCGCTAGCAAACCTCACATTCAGCAACAAAGCGACGCACAGATTGCTTCAAACCTTTCCAATAAAAATTAAGAGAAACCCGCTTATAGGTGGGCAAAAAACCGGAGTGGCCACCTATAGGAGAGGCATGAAATTCTTGCAAAATCTTTGTGCACCACGGGGATGAGGATGGTAAGACATAACGACCCTTGTAGCGTAACACACCATTGTCGAGCTGATAATGCGGTACAGAAGAGGGATCATCATGTAAGCGTTGAGTAAGATCCCGAATTTCTGGATCAATAGCACAGGCCGTGGTGATGTCAGAGATGGCTGAAAAAATCGGTCCAGTGAGAACATTCAAAGCACCAAAATCGTCGTGACGTGAGTGGGCATCAGCCGCGACATTCTCTTTCCCCTTACGATACATAATTTCATAATCGTACCCCAATTGCTTTGTGAGCCATTTTTGCTGCTCCAAAGTGTGAATACGTTGATCAAAGAAATACTTTAACGTATGATAATCAGTGAGTATTGTAAAATGCCGCCCTAAGAGGTAAGGACGCCATTTTTGCACTGCAAAAATAATTGCAAGCATCTCTTTATCGTTAATGGATAGGCTTTGATGGCAGGGTGCCAATGCCTTGCTTAAATATGCCAAAGGATGACAAACCCCAAACGCGTCGCATTCAAGTACAAAATCCTTTGAAAAGTCAGGAAGCACCAAGACAGGAGTCATGGTTAAAGCATCCTTTAAGTTGATGAAGGCAGTCTCAGCTTCGAGCGTCCAAACAAATGAATCTTTACGAAGCATATGCGTGAGAGGGGCGTCGATGATGCCATAATGTTGCACAAATTTCCTGTAGTAGCCAGTAAGTCCCAAGGACCAACATAACCCCTTTAAGGTTACTGGGTTCGGCCATGACTTGACACCTTATATTTTAGAAGGATCCACCTGTACACCGTCCTTGGAGATGATATGGCCCAAATATTCAATAGTCGCCTGTGCAAAAGAACACTTGCTACGCTTGAGAGATAATTTGTTAGTTTGTAAAATCTGAAATATAGTGGTACGATGATAAATATGGTCCTCAAAAGTAGAACTGTAGATAAGGATATCGTCAAAGAACACCAAAACATAGTGTCACAAAAGTGGCCGAAATATTTCCTTCATGAGGCTTTGAAATGTAGCTGGCGCATTGGAGAGGCCAAAGGGCATGACCAAAAATTCATAATGACCCTCGTGAGTCCGAAAAGCAGTCTTGTGAATACCATGCTCTGCCACCCGAATTTGATGGTAGCCTGAACGAAGGTCGAGTTTGGTAAAAATAGTTGCACCGCGCAACTCGTCAAGCAACTCATCGATAACTAGAATTGGATAACAGTCTTTCACTGTTATTTTATTTAAGGCTCGATAATCCACACACATACGCCAAGACCCATCTTTTTTTTAACAAGAAGGACCGGGGAAGAGAAGGGGCTAGTACTTGGGTGGATAACCCCAGAATCACGTAGCTCCCTAACTAGTTGCTCAATCTCATGCTTTTAAAAGTGCGGATAGCGATAAGGATGGACGTTCGCTGGTTCACTACCCAGTAGTAATGGAATTTGATGGTCGTGAGACCGCTCTAGTGGGAGGCCATGCGGTTTGACGAAGAGGTCTTAAATTGCTCTAATAAACTCTGCACAGAAGAATTAGTATGTAAGGAAAAAGTAGAAGGATGTATGAGGTACACAAAAAATCCATACCTTTGGTGAGAAAGGAGTTTGAGAAACTCACCCCTGTCATGTTCAGTTGAGAAAGAAGATGGCGTACCCTTTAGCTGGATGCTTGCATCTCCCAGTTGAAATTGCCTTAATTTATCAACAAAATTCCACATTATGTCACCTAATGATTGCAACCAAGCTGTCCCAAGAACCACCTCATACCAGCAACGGGTAATAAATAGAAATCACAAGTAAATTTATGCCCTTGAATTAGTAGGGGTACCTGGGTACATCGTCCTACGCCATGCACAGTCGACCCATTAGCAATGGTAACTGTAATTGGAGCAGTTTGATGTATTTCAAAGCCAGCCTGTTTAACGACGCATGGTTGTAAAAAATTATGTGTGGCTCCCGAATCAATTAACACAGAAACTGGTAATTTTCTTATCAAACCATTAAAACTCATAGTTTCAGCTTGTTGGGTGCCCATCATTGCATGCAGAGAGAGATCCATGGGTGGTTATCGGTCTTCATCAGGCGGAGGACATAGATCAAGTGTCAGATCAGATTCAGAGTCATCGATGGCGTCCATCTCTAATAAGAGTAACTACGGCCTTTTACAACGGTGTCCGGGACGGAATAATTTATCACAATTAAAACAAAGTCCGTTCTCCCATCAATCACGTTGTTCAGAAACGCTTAAGCGCTTAACTCCAAAGGGAATAGATGGAACTGATGGCGAAGTAGAAGGAGGAATAGTGGGTTGCGGAATTGGTGCCGAAAAGGAGCGGGCTGACAAAGAACAGAGGGTGGGGTGTCGTTGTATGGAGGCAATAAGAGCACTAACAGCCTCCTCTTGATGCCGAGCCAAAGCATAAGCGTGAGTCAGCGAAGTAGGGTTTAAAAGTTTCACACCAGCGCAGATTTCCTCATTAAGACCAGATATAAAACACCGGACAAGGAAGGCTTCCGGCAATAGCACATCACGATTGGTGATGCGCTCAAAACGACATTGATAATCACGAACACTCGATGTTTGATGGAGTTTAGCGAGAGAGCCCTCAGGATCTTCATCCTCTAAATTGCCAAAATGACTACAAAGAGAACGAGTAAACTCAAACCAAGTCAGACGGCCAAGTGTCTTAGAGAGCCATTGAAACCAGGGAATCGCATCGCCCAGAAGGTGAACGGAAGCAATTTCAATAAGCTGGTCCTCAGATAAATTGTACAGACGTTGGAACTGTTGCACTCGAAAAACCCAGCCTTCCGAATCAGTACCATCAAACGTTGGAAAGTCAAGGCGGAAAGAACGTCTTGGAAGTGCAAAGGCAGGGGGAACAAAACCCGGAGGACGGGGTTCAAAACCAGGAGGTGCCATTCGATTGTCAAAAGCAAAGGGGGTTGGTCGGCTATCAAAACCGGGCGGTACTACTGGACGGGTTTCGAAAATAGGTGGTGCTGGACGGTTGTCAAAAACTAAAGGGGAAGCAAGTTGCTCCAAGGTCTGAGTAGTGGCTGGTGTAGAACATGAAGGTGGTGGCGGTAGTAGGGGTTGTGGCGGTTGGGTGGTTTGGTTTGAAGATTGGGTGGCTTGGTTTGAAGATTGCGCCCCGAGAGAACTTTGGATGGCAAGAAGAGAAGCCTATATGGAAGAAAGCTTGTTGAAAGTTTCATCAACCGAATTTCTACACGAGTATTGTCGAGCGAGATTTCTTTGAAACGGGTGGTGAGGCTCTCCAATTTTTCTTCAAGAGTTTTCACAGTTATGATGGATCAAGCTCTGATACCAAAATATTACAATCTTGAGAGAGAATGGAAAACAATAAGCTAATAACCTAATAACTCTACTTTTATTAATGACTTTTCTGATTAAAACCTTACATTGTATCAGAATATATATAAGCAAGACTCCCTACCTAATTGGATTTCTATTCCCAAACAAAGACTTAGAATAACAACATAAACAATCCTAAGAGAACCCAACTTCCTAATAGAAAATAGAATAGCTACTGGACTCATTGCAAGGTACGTAACATTAACTTTATCATTTATTAAGGGTGAAAAAATCGCCCAAAATCAAACACAAAATATAATTATAGATTCAAATTTTTATTTCCGCCGGATGTAAGTTTTTTCTTTGTAGATATAAGGGTTTTTTCTGTAGATCTAGGGATTTTTTTTAGATCTAAGTTTCTAAAAAGAAGATTGAGAGATTTTATGCAGATCTAGGTTCTCTGAAAAAAGAATTGTCGAGTAGAAGAAGAAGGTGGAGTTGAGACGTCAGACTTCTGCCAAGCGCCCATAGTTGTACCTCCTTCTACCTATCATTCTCTCTATTTCTCTTCCTTCTCCATTCTTTTTTCACTAACCACCAGAAAACTATGCTGCTTCTTGTTCTGCCGTAGTTTGAGTTTAAGAGTTCGAGAGAGAAATGTTCGGAGTCTTTAGAATTCTAGGGTTTTAGTTTAGTTTTTTAACATTTATCAAAAAATCTTTTAACTTTTGTGTAAAAGTGGAGTTTTAAATTAGTCTTTTATTAAACAAAAGTGGAGTTTTAGTGGGAAACAAAGTGGACGTACACGTATCCCATCCACGTCGATGGGTAGCCTTAGCGGGTTGGAAAAACGGGTAAAGATAGAATTTCCCAAAGTTGTTTTGAAATTAATGATTAAAATGTTTAAAGTTGGTTTGAAGTTAACGATTAAAATGTTTAAAGTTGACGATTAAAATGTGAATCTAGTACAGTACCTAGTAAGCACTAAACAATTAGGGACTCCAAGTGGAAAGCATGAGGCTTAAAAAGAGCACTAAGCAATTTGGGATCCCGAGTGGAGAGCCAGAGCTAAGTAACCAGAGAGTGGGAGCGTCACATTGGCTGATTAAAAGTTTGGTTTCGGAGCAGGAGCGTCACCTCTATACCATGGTTCTGGTTACTAAAAGCCAGAGGCTTAAAAAGAGCCCATGGGCGTTAGCAGCTGTGGGTTTGATAGTTACATTTTTGTAGGGTTTCCTTTCATGGATTGTGAACCTAAATTCAACAACTCTTCCAACTCAATTATTGATCCAATGGTGATACAATTTTTGCGCGCATAAATCTAGTTGAAATCTTCTATCCTATTTTGCATGTTACTTTCCCTAATGGGAATTGCTACAGGGACATTAATTTATAACATTTTTTTGACATCAATTAATGTCTGACCATTTTCTGACGTCTTTAGTTATTAAAAAAATAGTTTTTAAATGGAATAGAGAAAACCGGTTTACAACATCTCCTAAGACCCGGTTCTCTTAGGAGACCAGTTTTTTTACCCCTTTTCTCTTCCCTCCCATTTTTTTTTCATTCAACATTTATGCTCCTCCAAAGAGAGAAAGAGTCGAGTGAGAAGACTGTCGCCGAGAGACCTTCGTGTCGTGCCGCTGGTAAGTCGTCTCTCTCTCTCTCTCTTAAAGTTTTCTTGCTCTCTCGGTAACTCATCCTTACACCATTTCAAGTACTGATCAGGGAGTGAAGACAAACCTAGGGCTTCACCAGATACCTCCATCGTTGTCGCAGTTGCCATCAGTGTGCTTGCTGGTAAGTCTTCTCTCTCTCTCTTTCTCTCTTACTCTCTCTCTTTCCTATGATCAGATCTAAAAACCCTTTTAGATCTGCTAATTGCCGATTGTTTGTGGGTTAATTTTTCTTTTCATACCGGTAGTTTGAAATCCATAAGCTATTCCGAATCATTAAAAGTCAGGAAGCGTCACAAAATTTGGAACTTTTGTGTATAATACATGTAAAATATGCAGAAAGCAATTAGACTTTGGCTATCATATTCTTCTTGAATTTGAAAAATGACATTGTAATTGGGTGATATATGCTCCTCCCTTCACCAAAATGCACATGGACCACACCCATGGACTGATCAAAATTTGGTTTACCTCTTCCTTGATCTACTTTAAGAATCAGCTGACTCCTCAAAGGTGTACATCGGAATATCTCTCGACAGTTATCTCCCTTTCTCTTCAACTCATCTGCGCTCTCTCCTCTTTTGGAGGTTTAGGCACCTCTCTCTCTCCCTCACTCATGAAAAATGTTAGGGTTTACTCGGAAGTTTTGATGACAAATTTTTCATTTTTGTCTATATAACGTATTCAAATTTTTTTCCCTAATTACTAGCTAAATTGGTAGAATTTTCGTACTTTTATTAGTGCATTTTGTGTTTGTTAGAAATTTTGGTAGATTTGTTTAAGTTCCAGATTCTTATTATTTGTGAAATGGAAGAAATTTTATATTCTTTTATGATATGTTATCTAGGTAACTGCAGGATGACCTAGATCTCTCAATTTTTAGGTGAAAAGAGAGATAGATGACTATATATCACTTTGGGTAACTGTAGGATGACCTAGATCTCTCAATTTTTTGGTAATTTTTGGTCAATTAGTTATTGAGGCCAACAATGGACTATTTTTTACGACCTGTGTTTCCCTAAACACTTTTATCTTATTTGGATTTTTTTCTTTCTTGTTTGAGTTGTTGTATTTCTCTTGTTTGATTGGTTCTTATAGCCATTTCTCAAAATCTGTACCTTTTTTTTTCTCTTTTTTCTGTTCGATTGATGCTATCAAATGAAAATAGAGAACAAAGCTTATTATAAGCACTTGATTATGATATATTGATCGCATTAATTTTAAGTGAAAAGATAATACAACTAGTACTGATCATTGTAACAGATAGATCAGATCTAGTGATGATAGTCATAAATTAATAATAAAAAAAAGAAAAAGAAAAAAGGAATGAATATTGTGTTGTATCTGACTTATTATATATAAGTCGACCTTAGAAATCCCTTTGAATTGATCTGATGCATTATATATGTTTGGTTTTTGTGTGAATTTGATTTGTTTAATTAGTTGTACTGATGATATATAGAATGCCAGTGAGACCACCCATTGAAAATAACCCACAGATCTATATAACTTTCTTTCATTTGTTATTAATCATTAGTCCTTTCACCTGTATTAAACTACTGAACCTACAAATAATAGGTTTTGTGCTGCATTTTTATTTAACTATTGGCTACATAGTTAATTTTGGTCACACTTATCATCTTATAATATATTAAAGGTAAAAAATTCTGACCTTGGTTCAACACCTTTATATGTTTATGAATGTTTTATTTTAATGGTTCAAAATCTTAAATGTTTATAAATGTTTTATTTTAGTGGAACCAAATCCTTTTGGTTCGTCAGTGGTTTGTGTCTATATGTTTTGATATACGCATTAACTTCCTTTCTAAATTTCAAAACTTAATTTTTTTTTTAAATCAGATGGAAAAGGGGATGATAATTTAGTTTTTGTTTAGCTACTTTGGATGCTTTTAAAGGTGTTTGAGTGGACAATTAGTCCCTATTGTGATACTTAGGATGCATAGTTGGATCTGCTTCTGTATTAACCTTAGGGTTTGTTATTGGAAGTTTGGTTTGAGTTTATATTATCCAAATTCAATGAAAAAAATAAACAAAAGCTGATAGTATGTTTAGTTGCCTTCTTTAAAAGCAACTGCTTTTTCTAAATGATGAATGTTGAAATGAGAACTATTTTGAACTTACTTGGGATGTTATGGTTTTTTTTCGCTGGTTTATTTTTCATGTATTTTCTTGTAAATTTTTTTGAGATTGGTCAGTTGTTTAGATGCAAAAATTTGATAAATTAATCTAATCATTGAATTGACTTATTTTTATTTTCTTATGTTTTTATGTATGCAGTAATATTTTCACTTTTGTAATGGAGGTGGGATCCTTAATTAATGGGATAGCAGGGAAGGCATAGAAGGTATAGATTGTGACTTGAATAAAGATCAAAATGAACCAGTTGAGCCTAAGGTAGGGATGGAATTTGATACTGTAAATGACTTGCATAGTTTCTTCAAATCCTATGCACGTCTAAAAGGGTTTGGGATTAGAAAAAGATCAAGCACCAAAGATGAAGATGGGGTATCAAAATATGTTAGGCTTGTGTGTTCCCGTGAAGGCAATAGAGAAAGTAAAAGCAGTAATCAATTGAAGCCTAAGCCGATGAGTCGAATAGGGTGCAAGGTTATATTGGTAGCAAGATTTGAGCTAGATGGAAAATGGATGATTATCAATGTTGTCTCGACCATAATCATGAGATAAGTCCATCAAAATCGCGTCTCTTTTGGTGCAATAGAGAAATTAGTCAGAGAGTGAAAAGACAACTCGCACTAAACGACTAATCGGGGATAGATGTACCCAAAAATTTCAGAACACTTGTTGAAGAAGCGGGCGGATATGATAAAGTGCCCTTCATCCAAAAAGATGCTAGAAATTTTGTAGAAAAGATTAGGCGGTTACGGCTTGGGGCAGGAGATGCCACTACAATTCGGAATTATTTATTAAGGATGCAAGGACAAAATTCAAATTTCTTTTTCAATATAGACTTCGATGAAACGGGTCAATTGAAGAATGTTTTTTGGGCTGATGCTAGGAGTAGAAAAGCCTACAAGGAATTCAGAAATGTTGTCACATTTGACACTACATACTTGACAAACAAGTATGACATGCCGTTTGCTCCTTTTGTTGGGGTAAATCATCATGGTCAGTCGATGTTGCTTGGATGTGGGTTGGTGTCACATGAGGATACATACACTTTTGTCTGGTTATTTAGTACTTAGCTTGCATACATGGATGGCTGTGTTCCTCAAGGAATAATCACCGACCAAGACCGAGCAATGAAAAATGCAATTGCAACGGTTTTTCCTAATAACAAACATCGATGGTGTTTGTGGCATATCCTAAAGAAAGTGCCTGAAAAATTTAATGGAAATGATAGTAATTACCACTCTATCAGGTTTGCTTTGCATGAATGTGTGTATGATTCTCAAAGGCCAGAGGAGTTTGAGAAGAGTTGGAGTGAGATGCTAGACAAGTATGAATTGCAGGATAACTCGTGGCTTAGTGGATTATACGATGAGAGGCGTCGTTGGGTACCATGTTATGTGAAAACTAGTTTTTGGGCAGGTGTAGCACCCGCACTTTTGGTCGAACCACTTATGAGGTGCAAACTCTCTTGT
>MVGT01001843.1:4122-33784 GCA_002174775.1 Macleaya cordata
TTTGAACTTATAATTTTGTGGGTAGATTAACTGCAAACCCTCACGAGACAACACTCGTCCACTAGGGGTAACCTAGGGGTTTAACGGCTTGTTGCACATGCTAAGTGCAATCGCGATTCCTGCGAAAGTGAGTTAGGATTTTTTTTCTTTCATTAGGTTTAGTTTTATTTAGTTTCGCTCGAGGACTAGCAAAAAGTAGGTTTGGGGGTGTGATAATTGCTATAAATATGCAATTATTATTGTCAGTGTTCATGCATTATTGCATTTGTCCACTGATATCTTTATTGTTATACGTAAAGTGCATAGTTGTCTCCTCACCATTGTCTTGTACACATTTTTCTGCTAAAAATAGTGTATTCACATGTTTTTATATGAGACCGGATGACCCGCTTATAAATTATTCTTTGTTTTGCATGTATAGGTGGAAATTCTTCTCAAGAGGAGATCAAGATGGACGGGTGAATTTTTCTCGTAATTTGTGCGAGTATGGGATGATCATGACGGTATGTACGTTGACAAAGTGATTTGATATTGGAGTGGGACCCACCATCAAAAGAGAATTAGAAAACCACGATTGGAAATGAGGAGAAGATGCAACTTAATTAAGTTGTATATGTTTTACTAGAACAAATACAAAAAGGATAAATTAAATGGGTCCCATAATGATGTCATCGTGACATCATCAACCCAACTTACCACCCAGCACGTTACAAAAAGGAATCAATTTTGATTTCCAATTTGTTTCCTTTATGTGGACCCCACCGGTTATATAAAATTGGAAACCAAATTCTATTTTATAAGTGGACCCTACTTCCCAATTCCACCAGTTCTTCACTTTACCTATTTTCTATTCAATATTTCTACTAAATGGGAAACAAATTAAGTGGGCCCATATTCTAAAGTAGTATCTTCCATATTGGATTTGGAAACAAAAACAAAAAAAAAAAGTCGGTTACATTGAATATATAAAGAACCTAAGCAGCAGCAGGGGGAGGCGAAAAAAAGAGAAAAAAAACAGAAAAAAAAGAGGAGCAGCAACGTGCAACGTACAATAGAGAGAGAGGAGCAGCATCATCGTATGCAACCCGTAATTTTTTCTTCTTTTCTTCTCATTAATTTTAATGGAGTTGCTTGAACCCATGGGGTTCTAACTTTAATGTTAGGGTGAAGGGATGAAATTGTAGGGTTAATTCTATTTATGTTCTTGAACAAAATATTTGGATCATTGGTTTAATTGAAGTTTAATTCTCTCATTAATTGATTTGTCTTCTAATTCTTTCTTTCATGTTTTATGTCATGCATACTACATAGTTAGATTGTTAGATGATTATTTCAATGGCCTATTTTAATTGTATTAATTATTATTCTTTGACTAAATATGTCATGCATGTCTAGTGCTTAGAAAATAAATATTTTGCCGAGAACGAACTTATTATTTTTGGAATCGTAACTTTTTGGGTCTTTATAGTAAAATCATCGGGAAAGTAGTAGACAAAGGTACTATCATACTACCCGCAAAAATCAAATATTTTGTGATAGAATATAAATAAAATAAATTTCACAAGGGATTCCTGGATCCTTAACACTTTAATTAATTGGTTAATCTTAATACTTTAAGTTTGTTTTTATTATTTTTAAAATACAGTTTTTTTTTTTTAAATTAATTCTTTCTTGATTAGTTAATTCATAATATTAATTAGTGTGTTTTTGTTCCACTCCTCGTGGGATCGACCTATATTTGCCGATATCTACACCATAGATACTGTGCACTTGCAGTTATTATTAAATAGTGCTTTTCAAGCCTATCACTTAGTTTTAATCATTTATCCCCTGAAAACTTTTAATCGCAAAGTAGAGGTCGTCCTTACGGACGGGCGGTTGTTGGGTGCCTAACACCTTCCCAACCCGTACCTTGATCCCCTTATCCATTTCTCTAACCGCATACCTTCATTTGGATTATTGCTATGGTTTTTCTTGGAAAACTAGTTTTAGGGTGATTTTTTAAAAATCTCGGGTCCTGATTCCCATAAATCAGGTGGCGACTCCATACCCTTATCACATTCATTCACCCCAGCGTGGGCGAATCCTATTTCGCGTTTCCTACATGTTCATTCTCTCTCTTCTTCTGAGAAGGAGAAAGTGAGTGCGCTGGGAGGTGCTGGATTCCGGCTCCACAGTCTGGCGACTCTGTTGGGGACTTTAGGGATCAGACTCGAAAAACGATTAAAGATTTTTTGGGAATAAATGATTGTACACTTCTCGGGCTTGCACATACACTGCACGCACCCATTCATTTGCATTTGCATTTCATATTCTTTGTAATCCTATAGGAAATAAAACCTGTGGTTGCAGTAGGTCTCATCCCAAGTGGGTGGTCATATGGGAATAACGACAGAAACTCCAAACCCTCCGCCTTGTACTAACGACCAGTCTTCAGACTGCGAGGTATATCTTACCGAGGTAATCCAAGCCTTTACCCAAATACAGAGTCTAGTTAAGCCCAACATCCATATAGTGGCGATAGATGTATCCCTAGGAGTAACCCAAAGGATTGCATTCATGCCACACAATTTCCGAGGCATAATTCACAGTAGTAATTTTGTGTTACTAACTAGTTTACTCTATGTTTGCAAAAAAAAAATCATTTTGCTAGGGGCACATGTTTGAGAGTCCTTCTTCATAGATTCACTCTCTTTGAACCCCTGAAAACTCTTATCTTTTAAGAGCAAGAAAAATAAAAACTTAGAGGAGCATCCAATGGCTCTTCTTTCTAGATTAGCCTTCAGCACCCTCCTCAAAGTGATAGTTTATGTAAGAGCATAAAATGAAAAGAGGAAGAAAAGAGAATGATATACTCATGAAGGGTTCTACTTCCTAGATTGACCCTCTCGACCCTCTTCCAAGAAAAGAAAAGCTCGTTTAAGAGCAAAATAATGTAAAGAAAAAGAAATAATCATCTTAATGAAGAGATAGAAGGGTTCATCTCTCTGGAAAAGCCCTCCCACCTCCCTCAAACCATTCAACTCATTCAGAGGCATAAGATGAATATTCTTTAAGCGAATTGTCTAGAGGATTCTTCTGCTATAGAATTACTCTTTTAAGTTCTTCAAAAATTTAACGCTCGAGTAGGAGCAAAATATTCCACAACCACTGTGTGAATTATATTTCAAAATTGGTCTAAGACTTCAAAGAACTTAGAATCAGTTCTTACACTCTCTCAATTTCAAAAAATGTACCCTACGGGTCGTACACGTGCGTCAGATGCATGTGTCCAGTTTTCAAAAAAGAATTCCAAAAAATAAACCCCGTGGGTCGAACACGTTCTCTAAATGCACGTGTCCATTTTCCAAAACATTTTATAAAATGTACCTCGTGGGTCGCATACATGCGTCAGATGCATGTGTCCAGTTTTCAAGATATAAATTTCAAAAATGTACCTCGTGGATCGCATACATGCATCAGATGCATGTGTCCAGTTTTTAAGATATAAATTTCAAAACTGTACCCCGTGGGTCACACACATGCATCAGATGCATGTGTCTAGTTTCCAAAAAATAAATTTCAAAAATGTACCCTATGGGTCGTACACGTGCGTCAGATGCATGTGTCTAGTTTTAAAAAAATGAACCCCGTGGGTCGAACACATTCTCCAGATGCATGTGTCTATTTTCCAAAAAAATTTTAAAATCTACCCTGTGGGTCACACACATATGTCAGATGCATGTGTCTAGTTTCCAAAAAAAGGAATTTCAAAAATGAACCCTGTGGGTCATACACGTGCTTCAGATGTGCCGTGTCCAATTTCAAAAAAAAATGAACCCCGTGGGTCGAACACATTCTCTAGATGCACGTGTCCATTTTCTAAAAATTTTTTATAAAATGTACCTCGTGGGTCGCATACATGAGTCAGATGCATGTGTCCAGTTTTCAAGATATAAATTTCAAAAATGTACCTCGTGGGTCGCATACATGCGTCAGATGCATGTGTCTAGTTTTCAAGATATAAATTTCAAAAATGTACCCCGTGGGTCACACACATGCATCAGATGCATGTGTCTAGTTTCCAAAAAATGAATTTCAAAAATGTACCCTATGGGTCGTACACGTGCATCAGATGCATGTGTCTAGTTTAAAAAAAAATGAATTTAAAAAAATGAACCTCGTGGGTCGAACACATTCTCCAGATGCATGTGTCCATTTTCCAAAAAAATTTCAAAATGTACCCCGTGGGTTACACACATATGTCAGATGCATGTGTCTAGTTTCCAAAAAAGGAATTTCAAAAATGAACCCAGTGGGTCGTACACGTGCTTCAGATGTGCCGTGTCTAATTTCAAAAAAAATGAACCTCGTAGGTCATACACGTGTGTCATATGTGCCGTGTCTAATTTTTAAAAAATGAATTTCAAAAAATAAATTTCAAAAATGAACCTTGTAGGTCGCACACGTGCACTAGATATGCATGTGTCCAATTTCAAAAATGTACCTCATAGGTCGCACACATGCGCCATATATTCATGTGTCCAATTTTAAAAATGTACCTCGTAGGTCGCACACGTGTGTCATATATTCACGTGTCCAATTTCAGAAATGTACCTTGTAGGTCCCACCCGTGCTCCAAATATGCACGTGTCCAATTTTGGTACGTACCTCTTAGGTCGTACACGTGCGCCAGATATTCACGTGTCCAATTTCAAAAATGTACCTCGTAGGTTGTATACGTGCTCCAGATGCACATGTCCATTTTTCAAAAAATATTTTCAAAAAGAACCTCGTAGGTCGTATACATGCTCCAGATGCACGTGTCCCTTTTTCAAAAATGTTCCCTCTCGGTCGCAAACATGCACAAAATTTTGCTGTGTCCATATTTTTAAACGATTGAATTTTAAAAAAGGTACCTTCCAGGTGACACGTATGTAAAAATATGCACGTGTCTATTTGTCCCTAAGGGGGCATGTGAGCTGAGATTCACCTAAAATTTAAACACCATTTGGAGGTCACGTGAGCTAATTAAGGCCCACCTAAAATTTTTTCTAGAATGAATCAGATGACCTTATTGGCCTACCGAAAGGTACTTAGGCCAACAAAAGGTAATTAATCTGCCAAAGATTACCATCTCTACCACTAAGAGGTTGACTTTGTAACTGACAATAATGACGGAGAAGAGGAGGAACAATCACATGAAAGCTGCGTAGGTATGCACCAGGTCAATATGACTTTCAAACCCATCTCCTTGATTGTTCAGTTAATGATAATATTATTGTCAGTACTAACCCTTTTGCAGGTAAGCCTTCCGGTGCCAGAGCATTTGGACCCAAAAAAATAACATGTGTCAACTGGGACCAGGGGCACCCTCGTCTGAGGAGGGAGATTCCTGGGCCCCAACAAATTTTGTTTCGGCTTTAAGTTTTTCTTTATTTTCAAAACACCAAAAAAATCAAAATATATTCAAAAACAACAAAAAATTTGAAGAACTAAAAAACCAAAAAGATCTTTTGTACATAAATAAAAATGATTTTGGAAAACCAGTTCTGGACCTTGAAATTAGTAGTGAACATGAACATGAGTCCGAAGATGACGACTGGGTCGCTATTCAGAAGGAAGTGCCTGAGGAGATCCGGGAGTTGCTTGATCGGCATGAAGGTAGGTCGCCATCGACTGAAGAAGACCCCGAATTGATTAACCTAAATTCTGAAGACCAACCTCAGCTGGTGAAGATCGGTACCAACTTATCTCTAGATGAGAGGGAGGTACTGGTTAAGTTGCTATAGGAGTATAAAGATATCTTTGCTTGGTCATATGAGGACATGCCAGGGTTAGATACTAAAATGGTGGTGCATAGGCTACCAACTTACCCTGAGGTTAAACCAGTTAAGCAGAAGCTCAGAAGATTGAGACCAGAAGGGACAATGAAGATCAAAGAAGAGATTACCAAGCAACTAGATGCAAAATTTCTGGTTCCAATCACGAACACTGACTGGTTGGCAAATAGAGTGCCGGTACCCAAGAAGATGGAAAGGTTCGGATGTGATTGATTACCAAAATCTCAACAAGGCGAGTCCGAAAGACGACTTCCCCTTGCCTCATATTGATATATTGGTCGATAATGCCACTGGACATGGTTTGTTGTCTTTTATGGACGGGTTCTCTGGATACAATCAGATCAGAATGGCAGAGGAGGATATGGCCAAGACTTCATTCATCACACCGGGAATCTACTGCTACAGAGTGATGCTATTTGGACTTAAGAATGCTAGAGCTACTTACCAGAAGGCGATGACCACTCTCTTCCACGACATGATCTACAAGGAGTTAGAAGTTTATGTGGATGATATGATTGCCAAACCAGAAAGAAGAGAAGATTACATCAGGGACTTGACAAAGCTCTTCAAACGTCTGAGAAAGTTCAAACTGAGGCTTAACCCTAGCAAATGCGTTAGTATGGGCCGCGAAAAGGCTCAGACATTACATGCTATCACATTCAATACAGTTGCTTTCGCGAATGGACCCCATCAAATATCTGTTTAAGAAGCCAATATTATCGGGGAGAACAGCTAAATGGCAGCTACTTTTATCAGAATTTGACATAACCTATGTCACACAAAAACCCATAAAAGGGAGGGCGATAGCTGATCATCTTGTAGCCCATCCACTCCCGGATAGAACGACAGTAATAACAGAATTCCCTGATGAGTATATTCTGTCTACAGAACCAGAAGAAGCAGAAGAAGATATCCCCTAGAAAATGTACTTCGATGGAGCCCATAACAAAATAGGCAGAAAGATAAGAGTAATGTTAGTATCGCCTGATGGAGTTAGAACGCCTATTGCCATCAGATTGGGGTTCCCTTGCACGAAAAATATAGTAGAGTATGAGGCTTGCATTGCTGGTTTGAACGCGGCCTTTGCCTTATCAATCAAAAGATTAATGGTTTACGGAGACTCTCTCTGGATCATTAAGCAAGTTTAGGGTGAGTGGAAGCTGAAGAATGAACAGTTAGTTCCCTATCTTGAATATCTCTTAAAATTGGTCGACGAGTTCGATGAAGTCGGATTCCATCATGTGTTCAGGAACAAAAACTAATGTGCGAATGCTTTAGCAGTGTTATCATCCTGGCTAACTATCCTGGAAGGAGCTATAGTTCGACCAATTGAGGTAATCCCGAGAGATGAACCCGCATACTGCTACCAAGTGCAAGAGTTCGAAGGAGAAGAGCCCAATGAGCGATAGTATGCCGAGATCAAGAGGTTCCTGGAAACACAGGAGTATCCAGAAGGTGCAACCAAGAGAGGCCAAAGGTCCATTAGGTCATGGGCCTCAGGGTTTGCTTTATGTGGAGGACACATATTCAAAAGATCCTTTGATAATACACTTCTGAGATGTGTGGACAAAGATAAAGCATTAAATATTCTAGAAAAAGTCCATGCAGGAGTATGTGGCCCACACATGGGTGGACGAATGTTGGCTAAGAAGATCTGCAGGTATGGGTACTACTAGCGGACAATGGATGCTGACTGCGAAAAGTTTGTCAGGAAATGTCATGAATGTCAAATACACGGAGATCTTATCTATGTTCCCCAGCAGAACTAAATTGTCTGGGATCCCCTTGGCCTTTTTCCACATGGGGAACCGATGTGATAGGCAAGATACACCCATCTTCATCAAACGGACATAACCACATTATCGTGGCTATCGATTATTTTACTAAATGGGTGGAAGCAATCTCATGTAAGAGCGTCAAGTCTGCCCCCACCGTAAGGTTCATCCAGAGTCAGATCGTTTGTAGATATGGGGTGCCAAATGAAGTCATCTCTGATAACGGTCTGAATTTCATCGGATCGGAGGTACGCAACTTGTTAGATAAGTACAGGATCCAGCACCATAACTTGTCACCCCATAGGCCGCAGACTAATGGAGCAGTGGAGGCTGCCAACAAGACATTAGTCAGGATCCTAAAGAAGATGACTGTGACATATAAGAACTGGAGTGACAAGTTGCCTTATACGTTATGGGCTTACCGCACGTCCATTCGGACGCCAACAGGGGGAACACCATTCTCTCTTGTGTATGGAATGGAGACCGTACTCCCGATCGAAATTGAAATCCCGACTCTCAGAGTTCTGAAGGAAGGAACCGAAGATGAAGCTGATTGGATTCAGTCCAGAGTAGATGCTTTAAACTGCATTGATGAAAAGAGAATAGATGCAGCATGTCATGCACAGGCTTACCAACAGAGGATATCCCGTAGCTTCAACAAGAAAGTCCGGCCAAGGAATTTGAACGTAGGGGATCTTGTGCTTAAAGAAATCTGGCCCGTGGATCATTCTGACGCAAGGGGAAAATTCAAGCCAAATTGGGAAGGTCCCTATATCATTAAGAACATCTTCCTAGGGATGGCAGTCCAATTGACAGACCTCGACGGGATAAATCAGTAAAGGCCTACAAATGCGGACCAACTCAAGAAGTAATACGCTTGAGGTAGCTGCTCAACTCTTAGACTGGGGGCAAGTGAAGCCGACAAAGGTTCAAAAATAAGGCATTTCTTTGGCCGATATCTAAAACCCAGAAAAAGCCTAGTTGAAACTTCATTTCCGCTAGAAAACAAGTTTTGAGCCTTAAACCTTTTCTTATACATAAAAAATAACCCCCTTCCAAACCTGAGAGTTTATCCTCCTTCTTGTACATATATTTCCGCCTAAAGGGCAACTAATATCAAAAAATCCAAAAAAATCAAATACCCAAAAAACCCCAGAAAATCAAATATTCTAAAAATCCAAGAAAATTCAAATACTCAAAATCCCAAAAAAAATTGAATATTCCAAAAAAATCTCAAAAAAATCGAAAATTTGAAAATCCAAAAAAAATATAGAAAAACCCAAAAATCAAAAGCAATAAAATGTCTTATGAGCCCTAAGTTAAACAAGGGGCAGAAATAAAGAAAGGAAAAAATCCTTAGAAAAGTCAGACTCATAAATTCTTTGAGCCTTTACCCCTTCTTCCTACCCAACCTAAGCCACACTACAACCTAAAAGACCTCATGGACCCTGTGAGCGACACAAGTCTTTGGTCGAGGAAAAAGGTGGTGTATCTTCAAAAAATGAAGAAGGTAAAAAATTTAAGAATAGAAATCGTAGTCTGAAAAATAAAGACTTGAGAAAATTTGATCCGCATTTGTGAGCTTTGAAGTGCAAAGTCCTTGGTGTCAGAGGACTGATCGGCAAGCACAACTAAGTGAGTACGCTACGATAAGGGTAAGCCCTTGAGCAGTATCTGTCTCAGAGAAGAAAGAAGCTCTCCGACAGTAATGATGTCAGCGGCAAGCTCAAAATCTCTAGATGAGTTGGTATTCGTCGGATCCAACGAGCGAAGTCAGAAAGGTAGAAGGTGAAGCGAGATGAGGTCAACCCAAGGAAATGGCAACCTATTGGCGTGACCCTAGCTATTTGGACAAATATTCATGAGCATATCCAAGCTAAGGGGTTTAACTGCTCTCCGCTTCTACACTTTAAAAAAAAAAGAGAAAAATGTTTTCGAAAAGCATTTCAAAAAAAAAAAACACAATTTTTTTGCTTTCAAATCCTTGCCCGACGGAGATCCTATGAAGAGAAATTTAGGATGCTAGGGGCATGCCTTGCATGACCCTGGTTTAGGCATCTGAGAAAAAATCTCCAAAAGGCAAGCAAAGTTTTAAAGTGCTTTTTTTGTATTCCGCCGACTTTAGGAAGGGTTTTTAAAAAAAAAGTAGGTTTTGGTTTCAAATCCTTGCCCGACGGAGATCCTATGAGGATAAATTCTTGCATGACCCTGGTTTAGGCATTTGAGGAAAAATCTCCAAAGGACAAGTGTGGTTCATAAAGTACCTTTTTATCGATTTTTTAAAAGGATTTTCAAAACAAAATAGGTTTTGGTTTCAAATCCTTGCCTGGCAGGGATCCTATGAGGATAAGTTTAGGATGCTAGGGGCATGCGTTACATGATCTTGGTTTAAGCATCTGAGGGAAAAATCTACAAAAGGCAAGCGAGGTTTACAAAATACCGTGTTCTTGTTTCATTGTCTTTCAAAAAAGACCTTTAAAAGAAAAAAATAGGTTTTGTTTTAAAAAACCTTGTCCGGTGGGGGAGCCAATGAAGATAAATTTAGGATGCTAGGGACATGCTTTGCATGGCTTTGGTTTAGGCATCTGAGGCAAATTTCCCAAAAACATGTGCATTTTTATAATAAGTAGGCAGGGTCTCAACATATGGCATATGGAAGTCAATTGCAATGGTGCAGTTGATGAATTCATCCAACACAGATTGGCAAACAAACCGCGAAGGTGCGCACATTCTAAACTCCCTCCATGCAATTTATCTTGCTTGCTTGATTATGTGACAACTAATAAGTTTTGCAGGAAAATAGCACCAGTGGACTCTCTTAAAAAAAACCAAAAAGATTTCACATTCTATTAAAAAATAAAAAGATTTTTCAAAAAAATTTAATCACAAAAAAGATTTTTGCCTTTCTTTCCAACGAAAAAAACAAAGAAAGGGTTTTACCTTCCTTTTCAAAAGTAAAACAATACAAAAAGATTTTACATTTTCTTTGAAAAAAAAAACTCCAAGAAATTTAAGCTTTCTTTTCCAAAATGGAAAATATCGACAGAGTTTAATAAAATTGGATGATGAAACCAAGAATGAATATAAGCCTTGAAGTCTACAGGGCGCCAAAGGAAAAGGATCAGAACCTTGTTGAGGAGGAAATAAGGGTAGTAAACCTGAATATTGAGGACTGACCCTGGATGATCGAAATCAGCAGTAGCTTAGCTCGGGAAGAAAGTTGGGCTATGACCGATCTATTGACTTGGGGTAACGATACCTCAGTGAAAGCAAATGAGCATATTTCAAAAGTATGTAAGCAATTGTAAGAAAGCAAAAATCTTCGAGGAAGAAGCTATAGGATTGGAGAGTTGAAAGTTGGATGAGTAGAAGAATGTGTGATCCAATTTAACAACTAGACAAAAGAGTTTAGTTGTTTCACATGTGTTTTTCAAGATTCGAGGATCAGATGCTTGGCAAAAATACCCAAGTTACCTCTCGTGTACTAAAACAATTTGCAAATTTGACTAGAAGCAAAGGTCTAGTCATTCCCTATGTGAGGATAAGGTGCTTGATAGAAAAGAAAGGACTCAAGTTACCCCCCTCCCCCAGCTACGAAGGAGTTTTCAAAATTCAATTCGGCAAAAGGTTTCCTAGTCGTTTCACATATGTTTTTCCAGGACCCGAGGATTAGGTGCTCGATAAGAATGAATCCGAGATTACCTCTCGCTAATGGAAGTGTTGAGAAATTATGCAGTCTTCAAAAATATTCAACTAATTCAAGAAGAGCAACGGGAATTTCAGAAGACTCGAAGTGGCTGAGCAAGCTTGCACATAATCAGAAAATTCTCCTAAAAGACATTTTCAAATAGGATCAGAGGCTGACAAATGCTGGTCAGATCAAGATAAACTACGCATAAGGTAAGTTGTTCAACCTTGAAACAAGGGGCAATGAACACCGACAGATTCCAAAAGAGAGGCCTTCTTTGATAGGTAGTTATCCTGAAAAAGAATCTAAATGAAAAATCCTTACCGCTAGTACCCAATTTTGAGCCTAAGCCTTTTATTCATATCTAAAAAGTCAAATCTCTCTCCCAACCTGAAAAAACGTTCAAATGAAAAAAAATCAAAATTCAAGTAAGGGGCTAATGAACACCGACAGTTTCCCCATTTCAAACTCAAATGTCAAAATCCACCCAAAAGTATCAGAAGTCCAAGAGTAGGGGCAGAATTAACCCCAAGAAAGTCAAAATCCTAAATTGAAATCCAAGGGGCAGAAAGAAGCCATTAAAAATTCAAAAAGTTGAAAATTCGATGAGTTAAAATGCCTTAGGAGAGAGATACCCTTGAAAGCCAAAAGTTAAAAAAGTCAAAATTTGGGCCTTAACCATTCATCCAAGCTTTCTAAATTGCAAGCTTTGTATAGTTTGTAGGTATTTCCATACCTTCTTTTTAAGAATAAAATTGCTTCTGTTTTTTAAAATAAAAAAATTTCAAATGCAAAAATGCACATTTCTAGATCCATAAATGGTTTTGCAGGATGCCAAGGAATCGAGCCTCGTTTCATGTTATTTGACTCGTTGCTGCATTACGAGCATGGGAGGCTCAGAAAAATCACATGGCAAAGCTCATAGAAAGGATAAAGGGGCAAAGCCAGTCAAGAGTGAGTGGATCCTCAAAGAATGAATTCTCCCTGTCAAAGATCTTCAACCTACTGCTCATAGAAAAAGTGCAAAGAATGGCTGCAAGGAATCCCAATCATAAAGAAGCATCCGGGATAAGAAAAAGTTCTTAAACAAATCTCCAACTCGCAAAGAGCGAAAGAAGGGAGAAGTTGCAGAACAAAAGCAGAAAAGGAGCAGATTCTCCAAGTCAACAGAAGGGCGGAACCTCCAAGGAGCAGAACATTAAAGTCAAAAGTCCATAAAGGTTCAAAGGACCAAATTTTGAACAAAGACAAAGCAAAAAGAAAATTTGGATATCAAGAGTCAAGGCCAGTCAACCTCAATGTTAAATCAAGTCAAAATCAACAGGAAGCCTTCAAACATATCAAGGCCAAGAAATTAAGTCAAAAGCATTCAAATTTGCCAAGGCTAAGAAAATCAAGTTAAAATCAATATGAAGCAATCGACGAGTAAAGTTAAGTCAAAATGCTAAGGTCAAGGCCAAGCAAAGAAGCAGTCAACTAATCACGTCAAGTCGAGAACACAAGTCTGAAGTGTTGATAAATTGAGTGGTGTGAAAACCCTAGCAATGTACTCAGATCCCAAGATGATGCACAAGCGAGAGCACCCCCTCACGATCTGGGTATTTAAAAACTGTTAAAATAGAATTTTCAAAAAGAAAAATGATCTAGTTTTCAAAAACATCTCTCAGACCATGTAGATCCCGGCAAAATACCAAAGAATTGCGGACCACTTCTCGCCACACCAGAGCTGGCAGAAGCATGCAGTTCCAGCGACTGTCCAATCAAGGTCGGCGGTACCGCACAAAACTTCCCCCAATTGTTTGACTCCACATAGTCAACCGTAATTACTCCATTCTTGAGTAATTGCCTTAGATATTGGTGTCTTAGACTTATATGTCTTGACTTACCATTGTAAGTCTTGCTGGCCACCCTAAACAAACTTGCTTGGCTATCATAGTTAAGCATGATTACTGAAGTAGGCTTCTTCCACTAGAAGGTTCCTTAACCATTCTGCTTCTTTGCAAGCATCAACCAAAGCTATCATGTCTGCCAACATAGTTAAGTCAGAAATGCAAGTCTGTTTCTTGGATCCCCAAGATACAGCAGCTCCACCTAAATAGGAAATCCATCCTGTTGTGAATTTAGATTTGGACTCAATGTTGTTTCAACTTGCATCGCTATATCCTTCTAATACAACGGGATAACCTTGGTAATATAATCCATAGTTTATAGTGCCTTTTAGATATCTAAGAACTATAGAGATAGCATTCCAGTGTTCTCTCCTTGGGTTACTTGTGAAATGACCCAGCAAACCCACAACATATGTTATGTCGGGTCTTGTCCAATGCATAGCATACATAAGACTCTCAATGACACTAGCATATTTAAGCTGATCAAAACACCTCCCAGTATTTTTTTTCTAATTTAACATTCGGGTCTACTAGAGTAGAGACTGGTTTTTCCTCCCAATACTTATACTTGTTAAGTATCTTTTCTATGTAATGATTTTGAGTCAAAACATGGCCATTCTCTCTTCTAAGAATTTCAATTCCTACGATCACATCAGCCTCTTCCAAGTCTTTCATGTCAAAACTAGAAGCTAGAAACCTTTTAGTTTCTTCTACACAAGCTAGATTAGTCCCAAAGATAAGCATATCCCAAAGATAAACCTTCCATGAATATTTCTTCTTCCAAATCTCCATTTAGGAAGGCGGTTTTTACATCTGTAGATGCCAAATTTTTGCACACCAGTGAAAATTACCCATTTTGGTCGCACCTCGATTTGCGTACAAAATCTCGTCAAAATTGGCTTAACATGACCAAGCGGACCTAACTTCATCCCTCCAAAATTCGGTTCAAAGCCGGATTAAGAATCGAACCAAAATCAAATGAATCTCAAATTTAGGGGAGAATAGGCCTGATAGAGAACCGATAGGTGTCCTTTTGGTTCTAGGTCATTAGGTGGGGCCATGTGTCATCTCTTGATTGGCCAATACAAATAAATTTTCTTTTTAAAGTGGTGAGACCATTGACTAAAAATGTTTTTATCTAGATTTCTTTTTAAAAATAAAGGGTTTTAAAGGATGTGGGACCCATTTTATAAAGACAAAGCATTTTGTTTTGGTAGGATTTTAGTTTGTAAAATAAAAAGAATTACAAGTGGTAGGGACCACAAATCAGGTGTACGTGGGTTGTTTTTGGTAAAAAAACATTTTTTTAAGAAACAAATAATGAAATAAAGTTTGCTGATGTGGCAGTCAAAGCCCCACACTTAATGTGCGTTTTTGACCAATTTTGAACAAAACCGCACATTGAATGTGCGGTTTGGACTGCATTTGACGTGGCAGCCCAAACCACACACTCATTGTGCGGTTTGGTCCCTGCCCTTTTTTCACCCACTTTTATGTGTGGGTCATGTTCACCCACACGTGACCTACGCGTTTTTTTTTCCTGTTTTAGCCAAATTTGCAAACAAGTCCCTATTTTGTCTTTTTCCAAAATTATTTCTCAGCCCTTGCTTTTCAAAAAACCCCCTCCCAGATCTTATCTATCCACATCAGATAGGTTATTTCTAGCCACATGTTTTGGGAGGATGAGAAGGAATCTTGGCTTTTTATTACCCACTAGGACACTTGTTCAATTTTGGGTGGAAGCTTGGGACTAACCAATCACAATGACACATGTGTCCCATTAGAGTTCTATATATAGTAATGGGTAGAGAAATTGAGAGGGCTCTTTTTTTTCCTATCTTGGAGATTCTACCTTTCTTCTTTAGGTGTCCTTCTTTCTTTGGGTTTGGTCACCATTTTTAGGTTTTTAGTTCTCTGAGATTCCTTTTTCTTGGGGGAAGAGAAGTCTAATTAGGGTTTTGGTAGAGAGAGAAGTTAGAGGAAGGGAGGGGAAGGTGAGAGAAAACAATTCTCCTTTGATTTCTTTCCATTTTGGTGAAAGTAGTTGTTTAGGGTTCTCTTTGTTTGAGTTTTTCATCTCCATTTTGGGGGAAAGTAAGGATTAGCAGAGAATTCTAGGAGAAAATAAGAAGGAAAGAAAACATCAAATCTCTTCCATTCTCTCTGTTACATCACGAGTGATGTCATAGGTTAAAGATTTTTTGATTTTGGTTCTCATTTGTTGGAGAAGACAAAGGAATTTGAGTTAAAGAGGAAATCTCTAAAATCTACTCTAACAACAGGGATCTCTCATACATTGAATCTTGGGATCTATGCTTGCTAGGTAAAATCTCTACACCTTATCTTTTGAATTTTATGTTTAATACATGTAAAGTGTGAGATAATACATGTAGTAATGTATGGGATGATGTAGAGAGTGATGTATGTGTTAGCATGTGATGATGTATGACATGGTAATGAAATCATGATGTAATGAAGAATTTAATGCTAAAGTGAAATTCATGCATAGTTTTGATGATAAATGGGTGTAAATTCTAATTTGATGTTTATGTTATGTTATTTAGCATGAAATGTATGGATGTAGATTTTTATATGAGTTGTTATTTTTACATGCATGTATGTATGTGATGGACCATGCTAAATGGATGTAAATATTGGCTTTAAATGCTTTTATAATGAATGCTCCATAACCATTATATGTGAATGATATGGATGAAATATGTGATGATATGGTCTCTTTTGATTTCATATGAAGTATGGTATGTTTATTTTGTTGATATGAGAATAAATATTATCATGTTTTCATATACATAATATGTTATGGGCATATCATTATTGATAATATCATGTGATTGGATTTTTTCTACATGCCTTTATTTGCTTGTCACATAAAAAGAGAGTTAACAAGGCTTTAATTTGTGTTGATTCCATGTTATCTATCTTGATCTTCATGTCATTTAGCTCAAATATGGCCTAATGCATATTATGAACGGTTTGGATCGTTTAAATTCATCTTAGATTTAAAGATTGAAGCTATTTTTATTGATGTATGAATATATAATTTGGGTCCATATCTTTAAGGAAAAGATCTCCATGATGTGTGTTTTGCCATAAAATGATGGTGCATGCTTGATTATCATGAAAGTGTATTTTTGGTCTCTCACCAAAGAGAGCAAGAAGTGTAGGTTTTAATGTTAGAAAGTGAGCATTTGCCTTGATCTTCTTAATAATCTCATGCTTTTTGCCATGTTGAACATATTAGACGGTGTGGATCGTTGAATTTGGTTTAAGAATTAAGTGTGAGGCTTTAATTGGCTCACTTTTTCTTATATGTTTAATCTTATGCACCTTATGCTTGAAATTCATGTTTATGATATCATAATGATGAGGGTTGATATGATTGATGTGCTTGCACTACGTTTTGTGCTTAAAGCTTTAACATCGTGAGCGCGGAGGCAGGTTACTTTATTTTACTTGTTTATTAATTTCGAGTAGTTAGTAGCCTTGTTTTTCATGTTTTAACGGCTTTGATAGCTTTAGGTTGAAATCGAATAAACTTTGCAAATAAGCTACTTTCGGATTTTTGGGCCCGTTCTCTTGTGATGGGCCCATGGGCCCATCCCTTATTTAGGGCCTTAGGGCCCATCTCTCCTCTTTTGTAAGCCTCAGTGCCTACACTCCTTCTTTTGGGCTCAAAGCCCTTTTTATGGGTGTGGGTCCAAAGGCCCACCCCTTTTGTTGGACCCATCACTCCAACTTTCTCTCGCGGGCACATAGCTCGTTTCATCTTTCAGGCCGTAAGAGCCTTATCCTTTCACTTGGATCTAAGGATCCATGTCTCTCCCTATCGAACCTAAGGGCTCGATAGATCGCCAAACCTTAAAAATAAATAATAATAGAGATTAAGGTCTCTAGTTTAGTTCCCCTCTAGGGTTAGGGCTTGGTGCTTTAGATTCCTAGGTTGCATTAGCCTAGGGTTTTGTGTTATTTTCGAGAGGACTCAGGGTTTCACATGAGCTGATATTCCTATCTTACTCTCACCTTTGTTTTAAATGTTTTGAAGTTTTGAAAGAAAATGTTTTTCAAAATTCATCTCATTTAGCTTAGGGTTTCATGCATATAGGGTAAGATCTTCCTAAAACAGATTAGGAATCTTTAGAAACCCTCGTGCGACATTAGAGCATAGGGCATGCATACATCGCGTCCAATCGACGTTCATTTTCTTTTCGGGCACACGTGCATGGTGTGATCCCTTTTCCTGGGCATATGACCACGTGATCCCTCTTGAGGTTCACATCTACAGATGCTATGAACCCTTTCATCTTTTGGGCATATCCTATATTGGATGTGATCCCGTTGTGAGAATCACACCTAAGGGTATTTTGAATCTGCTTTTTTCTCAAGGCACGTCTTATATCAGACGTGATCCCTTTTCGGGCACGTGTTCTGATCACGTGATCCCTCTTGAGGTTCACATCTACGGATGCTATGAACCCTTCTCTTCTTTTGGCATGCGACTACCGCGCATGATCCTTCTCGGGCACGTTTTATATTGAACGTGATCCCAGTTTTAATCGGACACGTGTATACAATACGTGACTCAATTTTGGCATATGTCTAAGGATATATTTGCCCCTTTTGTGAGACTCGCGTTTAAGAACGTGACTTCTCTATTTAGGCGACACACGTGTGACGTGTGAATCGTTTAAGTTTTATGTTCAAGGACATGACTCTCTCTTCGACGCATGTGGCATACTGCACGTGATCGCTTCAGTGTATGGTGTATACAGCACCATGTCACATGCTTGAGTGTACGTGTACATATTACACGTATCACACCCTTTACTTGTGTGTGGATATAGAGCACATCCACGTCACCTTGGTTTTTGCACACAAGCCTTCTGATGGCACATGTCGCTTTCTTTTGCTGCATTCAGCCAGATGAGTGTATGCATTTTTTTCGCCCTAGAACTACCTATCCTGACACGTAGATTTAGGGGGGCTTATTCTTTATTCATTTATTTATTTATTTAGTGCAGTTGTTGTTTATGCATAACATTGCCTAGTTTTAATCATTTATCCCCTGAAAACTTTTAATTGCAAAGTAGAGGCTGTCCTTACGGACGGGCGGTTGTTGGGTGCCTAACACCTTCCCAACCCGTACCTTGATCCCCTTATCCATTTCTCTGACCGCAGTCCTTCATTTAGATTATCGCCATGGTTTTTCTTGGAAAACTAGTTTTAGGGTGATTTTTCAAAAATCTTGGGTCCTGATTCCCATAAATCATGTGGCGACTCTATACCCTTATCATATTCATTCACCTCCGCGTGAGCGAATCCTATTTCGCATTTCCCACGTGTTCATTCTCTCTCTTCTTCGGAGATGGAGAGAGTGAGTGCACTGGGAGGTGCTGGATTCCGGCTCCACAACATCTATTTGATGGATAACCAAATTTTGGACCGATGCAAGAGAAATTAAGACTCTAATAGATGAAATCCTAGCTACAGGTGCATATGTGTCAAAGTAGTGAATACCATTTCTTTGAGTAAATCCTTTTGCTACAAGTCTAGCTTTGAACTTGTTAATAGAGCCATCTGCATTTAGCTTCTTCTTGAATATCCAATTACAACCTATGGGTTTTGCTCCTGAAGGAAGATCAGAAAGAACCCATATCTAGTTGTACATGATGGAATTCATTTCATTGTTGATCGCTTCTTTCCAGAAAAAAGCGTCACGGGAAATCATGGCTTCATTGAATGTAGATGGTTCATCCTCAACATTCAGAATATATTCTGTATGTACTTTCGCCATATTTCTATCTCCTTCTACAAGGTAGATAAGAAATTCTGGTCCAAAGGATTTATCTATCATTTGCCGCTTACTTCTTATAGGTTTAACCTCTTGAACTGGTTCGGAAACCGGTTTAGGTATATGCATGTTTAAAGTTCATTTCCAACTTGGGGTTGGTCTGTACTGTGGATCTCTAATTGTTCTAAACTCTTAGGTTCAGAATTAGTTCTAGTTAAGTTCTCAAAGAACTCTACATCCACAGATTCAATAATAGTATTTGATTCTAGATTTAGAAATCTATAACAAACACTATTACTAGAATAACCTATAAACACACATTTGTTTGTTCGGTCATCTAGTTTAGGTCTCTTTGGGTCAGTTTTTCTTACATATGTAAGACACCCCCACACTTTGAGATGACTCAAGTTTGGTTTCTGATTAAACCATAACTCCTAAGAAGTAACATTAGATTTCTTTCTAGGAATTTTATTCAGAATATAACATGCAGATAAAATAGCTTATCCCCATAAATTCAATGGTAGGTCCGAACTTAATAACATAGCACTACACATGTTAAGAAAGTTCTATTCTTGTGTTCAGCTATACCATTAATTCTGTTGAGGTGTATAGGGTGCTGTGAACTGATGGATAATACCATTATTTTTACAGAACTTAGTGATTTCAGTAGAATCATATTCTCCTCCCCTATCTGATCTTACCGCTTTAATCTTCTTGTTATGTTGATTTTCAACTTCTGCTTTGAAGATTAAGAACTTTCCAAAAGCCTCATCTTTCAATTTTATAAGATATGCATAAGCATATCTTAAAAATTCATCGATGAATGTAACAAAATATTTGTTACCCCCACGACTTAAAGTTTCCTTTAAGTCACATACATCCGTATGTATAAGATCAAGAAGTTCAGAAGATCTTTCAACAGATTTAAACGATGGTCTATGGATTTTAGATTGTGCACATGCTATACACTTATTAATATTATCGGAAACACATTTTGGAATTAATTCTAAGTTAGACATGTTCTTTATAGAACCATAATTAACATGTCCTAGTCTACCATGCCACAAAGAGAAAGACTTAAGAACATAAGCAGAAGAAACTTTATTGATTAAGTTAAATTAAATCATCCCATTACAAGAATATCTTTTTCCTATGAAAAATTCATTCTTGGATAAGACTAGCTTATCCGATTCATACACAAGTTTAAAACCTCTTTTATTAAGGAGATCACCAGAGACTAAGTTCTTAGTCATATCAGGAACATGAAGAACATCGATTAAAGTAAGAGTCTTCCCTGACGTAAACTTAGGATTCACGGAGCCAGTACCAACGACCTTAGTGCGAACATTATTTGCCATTTTTAATTCACGTCCATCACTGATTTGATCATAAGTTTTGAACAACTTTCGATCCTTACATATGTGGATGGTTGCTCCTGTATCCAACCACCAACCTGAGTCGTTGCTTACACTATTTGCTTCTGACACCATTGTAATGAAGTTCCCTTCTTTGGTCATATTTGCTTGGTTCTTTAAGTTTTTCTTCTTGATGCAACAATCCTTCGCAAAATGACCGGGTTTGCTACAGTAGTAGCAATCACCTTTATTCTTCTTATTCTTGTTTTTGTTCTTAGAATCCTTCTTGAACTTGTTGTCATTCTTTGGCTTAAGACTGGTATGCTTGGATTTGTTATCCTCAACCATGTTTGCCTTAGAAAGATCCTCAGATTTTTCTTCACGTTTTCGTGTAGCAAGGATTCCAGAGAGTATTTCTTCTCATAGCCATTCCATGACTTTGGAAGACATGTAATGATGACTCCAACCAAGAACTCTACACGGAGAGTAATTTCTGCTACTTTAAGATCACTGACGATATTAAGAAAACTATGTGCTTGTGCAAGTATAAACTTATCGTCAGTCATCTTAAAACATATGAATTACCGATCAAGAATTTCTGGTTACTCACCTCTTCAATACGGTATTTCTCTTATAAAGTAGTCTACAACTTTTTAGCAGTTTGGATATGACGATGGGATGTATAGATAGGACTGGAAAGTGCGTTGAGAATGTGTCCACGACATAAGAACTCTTCTTATTTCCTCTTCATTCTCTCCATCTTCAGTTCAGTTGAATCTTCTGGTGTTTCATAAGGAATAGGTTGAAGATTCTCGCCCAGAATGTAAGACAGCTTTAATGTTGTTAAGAAGAACATCATCTTCTCTTGCCACCTTGTAAAATCTTCTCCATCGAACCTCTCAAGCCTTGTGAAGTCCTGGTTCATCACTTGAATGGATTGCGATACTGTTCCCTCTATTGTTTGAAAATTGTTGGAAAAAATATAGGAACAGTAATGGAAACTTGAACGGTATACGAACTCCAAGGCACGTAATCGCTGTCTTTCAAACAATATTTCACCCCTATAATTGCACCAGGGTATACGAAATATGTTTTCAGGATACAATAGAGTCTAACCGTAGGATTTGTGAGTTCGAATCTGCAAGATTTGATCACAACTCAAGAACACTCTTATTTTGATCTCTAATAACGCCAAAATACTCTAACTTTGCTTTGGTTTACTTAGGAATTAGAAGTGTGTTGAGAATGGCTAAGAAACCATGTATTTATAGCCTTGGAAGCACCATTTCATAGCAAAAATGGTGACTGTTCTGAATTGGTGCGAGTGGGTATCGATACCCACTGAATTGGTATCGATACTCAGTCAAAAAATGACTTCGGATCACCTTGGTATCGATACTAGTATGAGTGGTATCGATACTGGTGTGATCTGGACACTACCCGTTTTGGCCGCACCTCGGTTTACGTGCAAAATTTAACGAAAAATTGGTTTAATACGACTAAGCAGGCTTCACTCCACTCGTCCAGAATTCAGCCCAAGATCGGAACAAGAAGAGAACCAAATCTTGAGGAACCCCGAACTCATAATGGAACCGGTTCAGTCGAGGAACCGTAGGATTTTTTTTATCCCTGGGCGTTGCCACGTGTCGCGACGGAATTGGCCCACCCAAATTTTTTCCAAATCTTTTGTTTTTGTCTAAAAAAATCAGTTTTTAAGTGAATTCCGTTTTTCAAAAGTGTGGGACCCATTTTGCATGTGCGTGTGAAACATGCACGCCATCTTGGGTGGGGGTTGTTTTTTTCTTAAAAAAGAAAAAAAATGAGAAAAGAAAAAAAGAAAAAACGTGGGGGAGACAAAGAGGGAAGCAGGGAGAGATGTGAGAGAGCATGGGAGAGGGACAGGGAGGTGTGGGGCCTGCATGACAGCCACGCACCTCCCCCATCCTTCTCCTTGTTTTTGGAGTCGAGGGACATAAGAAAGTGATCGTGAGGGGGGATGGGGGTCGGAGGAAGAAAAAGAGAGAATTAAAAAGAGAAAAAATGGAGAGAGAGAGCTCTAGAGAGGGGTCGAGGGAGAGAAGGGGAGAAGAGAGAACCGAGAGGGGGAGGATGAAGACGCAGAGATGAAGGAAGGGAAAGGTCGAAGAAAAACGGGGAATTAGAGAAAAAAAACAGAGGGAGAGAGCGCTGGATCGAGAGAGAACAGAGTAGAGAGAAAGAGAACAGGGGGAGAGTGATCGAGAGAGAGAGTTTTGAGAGAGAGAGAGGATAATAGGGGAAGAAGAAGACAGCAGCGGCAATTGCTGTTGGCATTGTAACAGAAGAAAAAGAAAAATAAAAAAAAACATCTGTAATAGACGTGTGAACAGAGAGGGAAGAAAGAAGAAGAAGAGGAGAAGAAGAGAGAAGAAGGGGAGAAGAAGAGGAGAAAAAGAAGGAAGAAGAAAGGAAAAAGAAGGAAGAAGAAGAAGAAAGGAAGAGAAGAAAAAAAATAAATTGGGCGTCTGTGACAGACGCTTGGAGGAGGAAGAAGAAGGGAGGAGGAGAGAGAAAAAGGGAAAAAGGAAAACAAAAAACAAAAAACAAAAAGAAAACAGTAAAAAGAAAAAAAGAACGTTTTTTTTTAAAATAAAAAAAACAGAAACAAAAAGGAACAAAAAAATCATTTTAAAGGGATAAAAAACAAAAAAACAGGAAAAAAAGTTTTGCAAAAAAAAAAACTTATCAATTTTAATTTTTTTTATTTTTCCATTCCATTTCCTCTCATGCATTAACTGCAAAAACAATTTTGCAACATCCCTAGAGTTTTGGTTCTCTCCACTTGGACACGGAGTGGGGCCCACTTGTCGCTTCCACCACACATCGACACGAAAGTGGGCGAGATTTCTTGCAATCAGGTCGACGGGCTTGTGCCAACTAGGTGATAATCCCTACCTCATCTTTTGTTTTCTTCTATTGTTGAGCTTATATCTCATGCGAGGAAGCGATGATGTAACAGTGTTTTGATGACAATGAAATCTTGCATGCAATTTTGACGTTAAAAATGTGGCAAATGTAAATTTCATTTCATGTGATTTTTAGCATGTATTACGTGATATATATTAGTTTTGCATGAAATAATTAATGACATGCATGCATGATGTTTGCGTGAAACATGGGTTAAAATCTTCGCATTAAATGTTTTGCATGATGCATGCATGAAATGATCAAGCATGTGACAATGAGGTACTTTTCATATGGAGCATGGTACATCTTTTTCAACATGAGTTAGTATCACTATTTTGTCGTGTTTAACATGATTGACATCGTGCCTGTGACTTCATCGTTTTTGCAAAAACATTTTTGCGTAATGAACATTGCTTGCACTCTCGTCTTTGTGCTTAAAGTTGTGAATCATAAGTTGCTTTAATTCGCTTGTTTATTGATTTCAAGCAATTAGTGACTTGTATTAGTGTTTGGATTATTTTGCTAGTTTTAGATCGAAACACTCAATAAACCTCTGAATAAGCTATTTTGGGCCTGCGGGCTCATCCCTTCGTGGTGGGCCCACGGGCCCATCCCTTCGTAGTGGGCTTACGGGCCCTCCTTCGTTTCCCCATTTCCAGCCCTCAGGCTCTCTATCTGTTGCTATGAGCTTAAGGGCTCATTTCTCGGGCTTGGGCCTAAGGGCCCACCTCCATGCCAGGCCCACGGGCCTAGATCCATTTTTCCAGGGCCCAAAGCCTATCATCATCACTCGGGCCATAGGAGCCCATCCCCTTCCTTGCGGGTCCAAGAACCCACATCCTCTCATGTCGGGCCTAAGGGCCGGATAACTGGCCAAACCCTAAAAACAAATAATAATAGAGATTAAGGTCTCTAGCTTAGTTCACCCTAGGGTTAGGCTTTAAGTGCTTGTAGCTTTAGGTTGCATTAGCCTAGGATTATATGTTGTTTTCGAGGGCGTGTAGGGTTTCACTCGATGTGAAATTCATATTCTACCCTCACCTTTGTTTTACATATATTTTTCCAGATGCATTACATTTAGCCTAGGGTTCTTCATGCATATAGGGTCAGGGTCATCCTAAACCAGATTAGGAATCTTTAGATGCTTTCGTGCGGTACTAGAGCATAGAACATGCATCATTCGTGTCTCACTGATGCTCGTATTTCTCAGGCACACGTGCATTGTGTGATCCCATTTCATCTACGGGCACGTACTATGTTGGATGTGACCCCTCTTTTAGATTCACGCCTAAGGGCTGAATTTGCTCGTTGTCATCGTTGAGATTCATGCCTACGGGCTGATTCTGCTTGCCATCATCTTTGAGACTCTCCGCTTTCGTCGTCTTGGAGATTCTCTACTATCGTCGTTTTTGAGGTTCACGCCCAGATTCACGCCCAGTATCGTCTTCCTTCAGATTCATCTTTGTTGGTGCGTGGATACAAAGTATGTCCACGTCACTGGCTTTTCGTCGTCTTTGTCTGTGCGTGGATACAAAGTACGTCCACGTTACTTGCTTCTCGTCGTCTTTGGGCACATCCTATGTTGGATGCGATCCCTCAGTGTATGGTGCATACAATACCATATCACATGTTTGAGTGTACGTGTACACATTGCACGTATCACACCCCTTGTTTGCTCGTGGATACAAAGTACGTCCACGTCATTGTGCTCTTAGCATGTAGGCCTATCAATGACAACCGTCGCTTCCATTGCTGCATTCAGACAGATGGATGTATGCATCTTTCGCCCCAAAACTATTTGATCAGGACACGTAGAGTTAGGGGGCTTACTTACTGTAGTGCAGTTGTTTTTGTGTATGTAGCATAACTTAGTATCGATCATATATTTCCCTAAAAGTCTTTAATCGCGAAGTAGAGGTCGTCCTCACAGACGGGCAGTTGTTGGGTACCTTACACCTTCCCAACCCGTACCTAGATCCCCTTATCCATTATCTCTGTACGGCAGACCATCTACTTTGGACTATCGCCATGGTTTTCTCAGAAAACTAGATTTAGGTCGATTTTCTAAAATCTCGGGTCCTGATTCCCATAAATCAGGTGTCGACTCCTTACATATCACATTCATACCCCTTCTGAGGTGGGCGAATCTAACTTATGCGTCTCCCATGCCCGAGTCTCTCTCGCAGCGTGGCGCACGCCGGATTCTGGCTCCACAAGCTGGCGACTCCACTAGAGATTTTAAGAATCTGACATGAAAAGCAATTACAGAATTTTAGGGATTTTATGATCATACACTTCTCGGGTTTGCACACACACACTGCACGCACCCATTCATTTCAATTTGCATTTGCATCTCATATTCTTTGTGATTGTAACGCCCCAATCTCGAAACTCAAAATCTCTAAGAAATTGAGTCACATCTCGAGGCGTTAGGCTTACTACACGAGGTGATTAATGAGTACTAAATACCTAAACAAGGTTTTATGAACCTACATCAGAGTTAAACTAATCTAGTTCGTCAGAACTTTAATCACCTCTAAAAATGGTTAGGCCCAACAAAAAATTCGCCAGAGTTTCCCCTGTATTTTCAGGGTCTGAAACCTGTCATAAACCTGTATAAGAGATGATTTATCCATAAATAGCATTTCTATATCAATTCCATTCATCCATATCATCTCATCATATCCAATCAACCATACTCATCCATATAAAATATCTAATCATCCACTAGGCTGGATCCAAACCATAATTCTAAAACGATCTCCCACTTGATAAAATAATACATATATAAGATTTGTTAAGTGATACTAAATATACATAAGTGTGCTTGTTTTACATTATATAGTTCAAAAGAATATATATACAAAGCAAGGAAAATAACTGCATCATAACTGAATAATAACAACACCTCAAGTATAATAAACCTGAGGTGGATACTCTCCCTATACCTGCCTCCTCAAATTACTTAACATCCAATCATCCACTGTCTCCTCGATTTCCTGAGCAAAAAGCCCAGTGAGAACTTATAATACTAACAGGTAGTCACTAATATGAATTTAAGACAATGCAGGTTTTAAAGAAAACCGAGAAATCATAATACAGTAATGTAAAAGCATTTGGTACCTTTACTACAACATAAACCGATAACCATTCACTTACCCATACAAGTAAATATAAACTAACAACATCTCACATCATAATATTGCGTAGTGTAATCATCTTAGAGTGAAGAGGCTACGACTAGATGTTTCAGCTCCTAGTCAGTGAGCAAAATCGTGTTCCAACTTAACCGATGTGGAACCCCATCGTTAATTCCTGATTTCCGACCGAGCGACTGATTTATCGGTTTTTGTGAGAAGCACGCTGGCTCATGATTTGGGTTCAGGTGGACCCTTGACCATAATTTGCCGATGTAGCCGTTGTCGCGGTGGTCAGCCGTTTGACTTGTGCAGACATCTTAATGATCATTAAAATAATCCAGGAGTTGTCACGCTCCTCAAGTCTTCGCCTAATCTAGGCAGCATATAACCTCGACATTTCTAGAATCATACACGTACCTATCCAAACAAGGCTTTCCAAAAAGAGAAATAGAATAACCTAGATTTCAATAGTTTTCCTATATCATGAGAGTCCCATTCCTGTCATGAGACAGGAAAACATAATGAAAATACGGAACAAATCATTGTTTTTAGGAAAACTTCAATGATTTGCTCGTGTAGGCATTACAAGTCCATTTTCGGATCACCTAAAAATATATATTATAATACTATAAGTTTTAGTAGTAGAAAATACTTTTTCCTATAAAAACTAACATCCATGTACATGTTGTGATCTCCCATCTAATATAATTCCGGAGAAAGCCGGTAATATAATCCGGGGAAAGCCGGGTAATCGGGAGAAAGCCCGTAATATAATCCGAGGAAAGCCAGTAATAATCCTAGCCGGGGGAAAGTCCAGCATAACATATATAGTATATATTCCGAGGGAAAGCCCGTACCTAGGGAATCACCAACACATACCCAACAACTGGGAACCTCCATCCCACACATCATCTTAAAACAACTACTTCTCCCAACATATGGAAGGAAGTAAAATATATATATAAATATTATAAGAACCCCAAAATCCATTTGGTTTTGGAAATATACCCATCCCTAAAGCTCGATAACGATTAAATCTCGATTCTTTTGGAAATATAGTTTATTTAACTATAAATAAGAAAAGAATCATCCATATACTTATATATGTATATAACTCATTCATATATATAATTATTAGAATCTAGTTATTTTAAAAATTACTATTACTGTTTTACATCACTATGTAAAACTATACTTTTGGAAAATCATTTTCACATCAATAGGACATCACAAATAAATCATGCATGCTTTACAAAATAATTAAATTTGATTTATAAATCTAAACCCTATCAAAAGCATTGAAAGCACTTTAATGGCTACAAGAAAGTATTTATAAGTTCCTACCTCAAATCCCGCAAGGCTCTCTTTACCGCACTAATTTCCTCCAATTAGTGTACTGGTATTAGTACACACTCCCAACTGCAAATAACACATTTAATCCACTTTCAAAACTTAATTCAATTCATACTAATTCTATGTAGAATAGTCTAGGCATCTAAATTCTAACCTAAACAGTTACTACAAGGGTCCAGGTCCTTATCAAATTAAATAAGGGCTTTAGGACTACAACCCAATTTGCTCTAAATATCCTCTTTAATTAATCTAGACCTCCGAATCTACAATCTAACCTAAAACAATAATTTTGGGTCAAAATCAACCTTCCCAATTATCGATTCCATCAATTAAGGGTCTGAAAGGCCTAATCAAATCTTAAACTATCAACAAAATTAACCCTAAAATTGAAAACTAAGACTAACAACATAAAATGTCTAATTAAAATTAAATACGGAGCTAGGGTTTCAAATTATACCTCGATCCACAAATTAAATGGTCCCTACGATATCCAACGGGCCGTCATCAATATCATCATCTTCTTCTTCCTCTTTCTCTCTTTCTCTCCTTCTCTCCTTCTCTTTCTCTCTCTCTCCTCCTCTTTCTCTCTTTCTCCTTCTCTCCTTCTCTTTCTCTTTCTCTCTCTCCTTCTCTCCTTCTCTCCTTCTCTCTTTCTCTCTCTCCTTCTCTTCTCTCTCTCTCTCTCTCTCTCTCCTTCTCCTTCTCTTTCTGCCGTCCCTTTCTTTCTTTTTCTTTCCTTGCTTTCTTTCTCTCTTCACTTTCCTACGGTTCTGTTTTTGTTTTTGTTATAAGAGAGAGACTTATCTCTCTTAATAAGCTAAAAGGGTCGGTGGTTAAAAGGGTTAAATATATACTAAAAAAAAACTTTAAACTTAAAAAAATAGATAAGTAGGTTATACTAAGGTGTAAGTGCATACACCGAATTATGTGTGTATAATAGAAAGATTTATAAAATTACTCCATAATACATCACCCAATACATACCAATACATATATATAGTATATATACACAATTGAATAAAGTTTAATGGTCAAAATCAAAGTCAAAATCGCGGGTACATTCAGTATTGGTCCAATCGTGTTCTGGGCTTAGGTTTGGGATCATTTAGTGTCCGATTTTCGCGCGTGAGTAGTCAAAATTCGATAACTTTTCGAGATCTATCCATTCGTATGGTTCGATTCTTCAAATTACCCNAAATTTCTCCTCAAATTAGTAAATGACTATCTGTCCTCAATGGAAAAAAAACATGGTTACTATCTCTAAATTCTGTATAAAGTGGTTCTACGCATGCAACAATTAATATATGAAATCATTTTCTAGCACTATCAACTTATTTGTCACACTGCCATAGTAGTCATCAATTTATATAGCAATTCCATCAATTTGGTCTAAGAAACCAACCTCATTGACTACAATTTTTCTAAGCTAAATCAACTACAATCTAAGTCTTAGGTAAATAACTTCAATTGTTATAATACTAGACTATCTACTCTCAAAATTTCACCATAACAGAGTAACATAAAATATGTCTTGAAAATTTCACCCATTAAGTCCATAATGTACTTGAAATGTTACTCTTCTATTTTCCTCAATAATGGTGCCCAAATCATAAGTTACATCTTCAAAATATTAGGCACCTAATAATTCATCAAATACAATATCAATCTTCAATAACAAGTATATACTATTGGTTGTCACCAACGAATAATACATCTCTAAATACATAATTCTTCAACTTCATAATCTTCCATATATAATTCTACTCAATCTCCACAAGAGTACGTATCAATATAGATAGGGGTGGTTAATCAATTTATCAATAATCATCCAAATCAGCATCATCCCCATATCTCCTATTCAATAAATTTTCAAATCCTCCTTATA